>SJYQ01000899.1:311562-437318 GCA_006410935.1 Redunca redunca
CACAGGACTGGAAAAGGTCAGTTTTCATTCCAATCCCAAAGAAAGGCAATGCCAAAGAATGCTCAAACTACTGCACAATTGCACTCATCTCACATGCTAGTAAAGTAATGCTCAAAATTCTCCAAGCCAGGCTTCAACAACATGTGAACCGTGAATTTCCAGATGTTCAAGCAGGTTTTAGAAAAGGCAGAGGAATCAGAGATCAAATTGCCAACATCCGCTGGATCATGGAAAAAGCAAGAGAGTTCCAGAAAAACATCTATTTTTGCTTTATTGACTATGCTAAAGCCTTTGANGGCATCTGGTCCCATCATTTCATGGGAAATAGATGGGGAAACAGTGGAAACAGTGTCAGACTTCATTTTGGGGGACTCCAAAATCACTGCAGATGGTGATTGCAGCCATGAAATTAAAAGACGCTTACTCCTTGAAGGAAAGTTATGACCAACCTAGATAGCATATTAAAAAGCAGAGACATTACTTTGCCAACTAAGGTATATCTAGTCAAGGCTATGGTTTTCCCAGTGGTCATGTATGGATGTGAGAGTTGGACTGTAAAGAGAGCTGAGCACCAAAGAATTGATGCTTTTGAACTGTGGTGTTGGAGAAGACTCTTGAGAGCCCCTTGGACTGTAAGGAGATCCAACCAGTCCATTCTGAAGATCAACTCTGGGATTTCTTTGGAGGGAATGTTGCTAAAGCTGAAACTCCAGTACTTTGGCTACCTCATGCGAAGAATTAACTCACTGGGAAAGACTGATGCTGGGAGGGATTGGGGGCAGGAGGAAGAGAGAACAACAGAGGATGACATGGCTGGATGACATCACCCACTCGATGGACGTGAGTTTGAGTGAACTCCAGGAGATGGTGATGGACAGGGAGGCCTGGTGTGCTGATTCATGGGGTCACAAAGAGTCGGACACAACTGAGCAACTGAACTGAAACAAGCTGTTCATTGGTTCTTTCATTCATTCATCAAACCCTTCTTGAACACTATCAAGTATCAGATGTCATGACACAGAGCCAGAAACACAAGAAAAAGAAATAGGTGCTTCCTGTAAGGAATTCACAGCCTGTTAGGAAGGTTAGTCATGCACGTAAATAACTGCAAAACAGTGCAATTCAGTCCCATGGGAGAGAGATATGATTCTGTGTCAGGGGGTGGAGAAGAGGACAACTGAGGGAGGTTTTGGGGTAGTGATAGAAAGGTGAAGAAAGCTGGAAAGTTGTCACCAGACCAAGCTGGAGAGTTCCGTGAAATGGGAACTAGATACAGGACAGCCTCCTCTGTTCCCCCTGCTTCCACTTTAGCCCCACAATGAGCAGTCCAGCACAATCCATTTAAAATGAAAATCAGATACCATCACTCCCTGACCTCAAACTTCCAGCCACTTCCTATCACATGTAGAATAAAATCCAAAGTCCTTGCCACGTCTGAAGACCTTACATGTAGATCCATGCTGTATCGGAGACCTCCCTTCCTTCTGTGTTCACCATTACAGCCGCAGAGTCCTCCTGGATGGTCTCCAAACATCCCAGGCCAGCATTTCTCCAGGGTCGGGGCAGAGTGCTTTCTCTGACAGTCCTACACATACCAGAACCCTGCTATCACTCTCTATCCCCTCGTTCCGCTTTATTTCTCTACACTGCACTCTGGATTATATTACACACATATTAGCTATTTCCCTGTATACCACATAACCACAAGGGCAGGGGTTGGGTCTGTTTTGTTCACAACTACATCACCAATGCCTAGGAGAGGTCTGGCACAGGATGGTCTCTCCAAAAGTATTTGGAGAGTGAATGAAGAATCTAATGAGCCCAGGCAAACTATGAACATTTCAAGAGATTGCAAGTATCTGAGTGAGGAAGGCAGGTAGGAAAATAGCTAGAAATGGGTGGGTGCTCAATGACCAGGTCAAGAAAGGACCCTGTACTCCTGAATAAAGGGTTGGATTGCATTCCCAGGACAGTAGGGAGCCCGTGAAGCTTGTTAAGGAAGGGGCTGACACAATCAGATCAGCACGCTTCAAAGCCAAGTCAGGCTGCCATGGGGTAGATAGCCTGGAGAGGAAAGGAGGCAAGAGGGATGCTGGGTTACACTTTTGCCATCATCTTAGTTTCGTCATCTATAGAATGGAGATAACAGCCTCATCTTGGTCGGGGGCAGCATGATGACCAAGAGGTGACACACACACCATCATAGTACCCGGAGATAAGAAGCTCTCAATAAGCATTATCTGGAGCTTGCCTGGTGGCTCAGTGTTGAAGAATTCGCCTGCCAATGCAGGAGACATGGGGTCAGTCCCTGATCCGGGAAATTCTGACAAGCCACAGAGCCACTAAGCCCGTGCACCACAACTGTTGAGCCTGTGCTCTCGAGTCCAGGAACCACAACAACTGAAGCCCGCGTGCCCTAGCCAGTGCTCTGCAACGAGAGAAACCATCACAGTGAGAAGCCTGCACCCCGCAACTAGAGAGTAGCCCCAGCTCGCCACTCATGAAGCCCTGGTATAGCCAAAAGTAAATAAATAACGTTATTAAACATAAATAAATGGCACCCCACTCCAGTACTCTTGCCTGGAAAATCCCATGGACGGAGGGGCCTGGTAGGCTGCAGTCCATGGGGTCGCGACACGACTGAGCAACTTCACTTTCACTCTTCACTTTCATGCATTGGAGAAGGAAATGGCAACCCACTCCAGTATTCTTGCCTAGAGAATCCCAGGGATGGGGGAGCCTGGTGGGCTGCTGTCTATGGGGTCGCACAGAGTCTGACATGACTGAAGCGATTTAGCAGCAGTAGCAGTAGCAAACATTATCCATCACCATTAACAGTAGAGAAGCTTGGAGGATGATGCCCACACTTCCGCTCAGGTGACTGACTGCTTGGAGTGTGGTGCCTTTGATTCTGATAGGATCTACAGAAAGAACTCTTTTCTGGGAAGAGAAAATAAATTCTATTTTGGGCAAGTGCAGCTGGAAATAGCTGCAGTATATCCAGTGATATCCTGATATCCAGGATATACAGTTGGCAGTCAGACATAAAGGTCCAAAGCTCTGAAAGGAAGTTTAAACCAAAGATAAAGATTCAGAGGAATCTATCGCATTACAAGCAATAGCCCTGGTCCCCTGTAAGCAAATTCTGAATCCAAGTACTCAAAGTAAACTCACCTAAGTAAAAACCCTCAACAAGAAATAATCTCGTTGAGCTGAGCAGCAAAATGCCATGAACAGGAACCAACTCCAGTTCTGAGCCTACCATGTTCATGCAGCCCCCTCTGCATCTCCTCTGGGCACAGAGAAAAGAGCTTCCTGTAATATACGGCTTTTTCTACAAACTTCTCCAAGGCTTTCTCCAGCTTCCTGTTTTCCAGTGTTGCATGTAAGAAAAGGTTGAATAAGCTCCAAAAGTCTATTACAGCTAAGAGACTTCTTAGCTTTAGAAACCTTTTTTTTTCCTTCCTGAGCTGAATGAATTCTAAAACTCCCAGTGCTCTACTCCTGCTTCAAGCATTGGAGAATCGGGACTACTCTGGTGGTCCACTGGTTAAGATTCTGCCCCCCCAAGTGCAAGGGGTGTGGGTTCAATCCCTGGTCAGGAAGCTAAGGACGTGGCTCACAGCCAAAAAACAAAAACATAAAACAGAAGCAATATTGTAACAGATTCAATAAAGACTTTGAAAATGGTCAACATCCAAAAGGTCCTTTTAAAAAGAGACAGACATTATGTAAAAAAAAAAAAAAAAGAATTGGAGAATATGTGTGTGAGTGAAGTCCAGTGTACTGTGCTGGGGGTGAGGGGACTCTATCACATGCCCTGCGATGCAGGAAAAAAGGCTTGAGGCTCACAGACAATGTGCCCTGGTGTCACTGAAAGGGCGATGTAACTAGGCTCATGCTTGCATTCACTCATTCATTAAGCAAATGGCCCATTTTTCAACTTTTTATTTTGTAGTGTTGGAGAAGACTCTTGAGAGTCCCTTGGACTGCAAGGAGATCCAACCAGTCCATTCTGAAGGAAATCAGCCCTGGGATTTCTTTGGAAGGAATGATGCTAAAGCTGAAACTCCAGTACTTTGGCCACCTCATGCGAAGAGTTGACTCATTGGAAAAGACTCTGATGCTGGGAGGGGCTGGGGGTAGGAGGAGAAGTGGACGACAGAGGATGAGATGGCTGGATGGCATCACTGACTCAATGGACATGAGTCTGAGTGAACTCCTGGAGTTAGTGATGGACAGGGAGGCCTGGCGTGATATGATTCACGGGGTCGCAGAGTCAGACACGACTGAGAGACTGAACTGAACTGAACTGAACTGAACTGAATAACCAATTAACAATGCTGTGATAGTTTCAGGTGAACGGTGAAGGGACCCAGCCATACATATATCCATTCTCTCCCAAACTCCCCTCCCATCCTTTCCTACCACATAACACTGAGCAGAGTTCCATGTACAGTCCAGTTTCTGGTCATTCATTTTAAATATAGCAGTATGTACATGTCCATCTCAAATGCCCTAACTAGCTCTTTCCCCCATCCTTCGCCTCAGCAACCACAAGTTCATTCTCTAAGTCCATGAGTCTCTTTCTGTTTTGTAAGTTCATTGGTATCGTTTCCTTTTAGATTCCACATATAAAGAATGTCATATGATCTTTCTCCTTCTTTGACTTACTTCACTGAGTTTGACAATTTCTAGGTCCCTTCTTGTTGCTGCAAATGGCATTAGTTGGCTCTTTCACTGGCTGAGTAATATTCCATTGCATATACGTATCACATCTTCTTTGTCCATTCCTCTGTTGATGAGTGGGTATTTAAGCCGCTTCCATGTCCTGGCTATTGTAAACAGTGCTGCAATGAACCCTGTGGTGACTGGACCCTTTCAGATCATGTCTTTCTCTGGATATATGCCCAGGAATGGGATGGCATGGTTATACGATAACTTTATGTTCAGTTTTTCAGGGAACTGCCATACTGTTCTCCCTAGTGGCTGTACTAATTTACATTCCCACCAACAGAGAAGGAGGGTTCCCTTCTGTCCACACCCTCTCCAGCCTAAAACATTCCTCTGCCACCTGGAAGGAACAGTGCGGGCCTTCATGGGGCTTTGGGTCCTATTTCCTATCTCCCAGGATCCTTCCTGTCTCCAGGAATCTTTGAAAACATAAGGCAAACTCTTAATTTTCATTCATTCATTCAGCAAAAATATTTTGAGAGGAAGACTGACCAATGTCGGCAGAGGCTGAAGGAAGGAGCCCATGATGGAACCAGCCGTCCACAAATTCTCTGATATAGCCCCCGCCCCTGCATGCCACTGAGAGGTCTGTGTACTCTTCCCTTCAATCTGGCCTGGTTCTGAGACTGTGTTGACCAGCAGAAAGTGACAGAAGTGATGCTTCACCTGGCCTTTCAGGAGTGGCAGTATCCTCTCTCGGAATGCCTGCTCTAGGGAAAGCCAGCTGCCATCCAATGGGTCTGACTGTCCTGAGATGGCCAAGCTGTGAGGAGGGCCAAGTTTGCTATGTGGAGAGGCTTGTGGGAAGAGAGAGGCTAATGAGCTCTGGTTTTTCTGCTGGTCCAGTCAGGTGACAACATTTGAAGAAGAAAGCTCTCTTGGGTATTTCATGTTAGCTAGTGTTCTGGTCTGAATGTTGGTGTATCCTCAAAATTCATACATTGAAATCCTATGCCCAATATGATGGTATTAGGAATTGGGGCTTTAGAGGGGGAGTTGAAGGTAGAGCCCTCATACATGGGAATAGTGTTTTTATTAAAAAAAAAAAAAAAAAACCCACAGAGACCTCTCACCACTTCCACGAAGTCAGGACATAAGAAGGACCCAGCTGTGAACCAGGAGGAGGACCCTCTCCAGACCATGAGGACACTCAGATCTCATACTTTCAGCCCCAGGATTTTAAGAAATGAATTTCTGTTGTCTGTAAGTCTCCCAATCTGTAGTGTTTTGTTATAATAGAAGCCCAACTGAACTAAGACAGATGGCAAATGCCTCTCTGAAGAGGTGGCCTTTAGTTCAAGATCTAAATGATGAGAAAAATGTTGATAGGCAAGACCAAGGAGAAGAGCATTCCAAACAGTGGAAAGCAATGTTCAAAGATCCAGAGCTGGGGAAGTTCTTGGAGTGTCCCAGGAGCTGGGAGTCAGCCAGTGTGACTGGAGCTTGGGGAGCAAGAGGGAGAGCTGAAGATCAGACCAGCGAGAGGACAGAGACACGTGGGGAAGGCCGTCGGCCCTGGCAGGGTGTTTCAGCTGTGTTCTAAGTACAAGAAGGCCTTAAACAAATTCAAACACAAAAGCAACATAATCTACACAGATGGACAACAGGCACATGAAAAGATACTCAACATCCCTGATTATTAGAGAAATGCAAATAAAAACTACAATGAGGAACCACCTCACACTGGTCAGAATGGCCACCATTAAAAAGCCTACAAATTAAAAATGCTGGAAAGGATGTAGAGAAGAGAGAGCCCCTACACTATTGGAGGGAATGTAAATTGGTACAACCACTAAGGAAAACAGTATGGAGGTTCCTCAAGAAACTGAAATTAGAGTTGCCGTATGATCGAGCCATCCCACTTCAGAACGTGTACCTGAACAAAACTATAATTCAACAATTACATGCAACCCTATGTTCCTACCAGGACTACTCACGTTAGCCAAGACATGCAAGCAACCTAAGTGTTCACTGACAGATAAATGAATAAATAAGATGTCACACACACACACACACACACACACACTGGAATATTACTTAGCCATCAAAAGGAATGAAATAATACCATTTGCAGCAACGTGGATAGAACAAGAGATTATCATACTAAGTGAAGTAAGTCAGAAAGAAAAAGACAAATATGATATCATTTATATGTGGAATCTAAAATATGACACCAATGAACTTATCTATGAAACAGACTTACAGACACAGAGAACAGGCTTGTGGTTGCCAAAGGGGAGAAAAGTGAGGGATGAATGAATTTGGAGTTTGGGATTAGCAAACATAAATGATTATGTATAGACTGGATATATACAGGTTCTACTGTATAGCACAGGGAACTATATTCAAAATCCTGTGATAAACCATAATGGAAAAAAATGTGAGAAAGAATACATAGGGACTTCCCTGGTGGTCTGCTGGCTAGAACTCCACCCTCCCAAGGCAGGGGACCTGGGTTTGATCCCTGGTCAGGGAACTAGATCCAACATGATGCAACTAAAGATCCCACATGCTGCAACTAAGTCTTGGCATAGTCAAATAAATAAACATTTTTTAATAAGAGAATGGATATATACATATAGCTGAATCACTTTATTATATGGCAGAAGTTATTACAACACTGAAAATCAACCATACTTCAGTAAAATACATTTTTTTTTTTTAAAGCAACATGATCTGTATTAAAATCCTAAGCGGATCCCTGTTGCTGCTATGCCGACTCTGTGAGTAGCAGCTTCATGACTCTGATCACAGCTCTAATTCAGCACTGAGTACCTGGCATTATTCTTATTAATTTTTTTAGATAGTTCGACAGCATCACCAATTCTATGAATGTGAATTTGAGCTAACTCCAGGAGATAGTGAAGGACAGGGAAGCCTGGCACACAGCAGTCCATGGGGTCGCAAAGAGTTGGACACGACTTAGCAACAGGACACCACCACCACGTGATACTCAGAGGGTCCACTCCCACCACCCCAGCCCCCCAAAAGTGTTAAATGAGTGACTTAATAAGAATGCACTGGAGGGGCTTCCCTGGAAGCCCAGTGATAAAGAACTGCCAGTGCCCGAGACATGGGCTCGACCCCTGATCCCGGAAGAGCCTACACGACAGGGAACAGCTAAGCGCATGCGCCACAGCGACTGAGCCTGCGCTCTAGGGCCTGAAAGCTGCAACTGCTGAGCCCGCTGGCACAGCTACTGAAGCCTCCGAGCCCGAGAGTCCACGCTCTGCCACAAGAGAAGCCACTGAACTGCAGCTAGAGAGTAGCCCCACTCGCTCAACTAGACAAAAGCCTAAGCAGCAACGAAGACCCAGCAGAGCCAAAAATAAATAAATAGTTTTTTTTAAAAAAAAGAGTGGACTGTAGAGGCATAAAGAGTAAACGCAGAGATACCACCAAGAAAGCCACTGTAATAACCCAGGTGAAAGAGTCAGGCAGGACTGGAGGCGGAAAGAAGAGAGAACTGTTGACAAACAGAGGAAGGAGAAATTAGACTCAAGTGTTGGCTCTGAGATGCATCAGTTGTAAGACCTTGAGAAAATCAAACTCCCTGAGCCTCTAAATCTTCATCTGTAAAATCTTGTCAATATAGGACTATCTCATTCACTTTGGTGTTGTGAGAATCTCATGAGAAAGCATCGGGAGAGCACTTTGTCAAACTGCATTGCTTGCTTATATGAGGAGACATTACTGCGATGATTACATTTTCTACTCTGACCTGATGGATTAGTCAGAAACATCATCTTTAGTTTTACAGCATCTCCTAATTTTCTAGAATAGTGAGTATAGAAGTCCAATCTGTTTGGTCCCTGAGGCTGACAAGATGATTCCATGAGCCTCCTATAGTTCTTCACCAAAGTCGTAAGAAGCCAGACATCTTCTGGACCAGAAGCTTTGTTCTCTTTAGAGCAGGAGTTCTCAAACTTAAGCACGGATCAGAAGCTCTTGGAAGACTTGTTAAAATGCCAACTGCTGAGCTCCAAACCCAGAGCTTCTGCTGTAAGAGACCTGAGAAGAGGAGCAAGAATTCCTGTTTCTCACAAGTGCCCAAGTGAGGCTGATGCTGCTAATTTGGGGTCAGCTTTGAGAACTGCCTTAGCTGAGCATACAATCAATATCCTTTTTAGACTGGATGGTTTCCTCTATTTCTCAGATGAGAGTCTCACAGAAATTCAAGAACCAACTGGAAAATTTTCTTCCAGGTTCTTAACATGAGAGCTAGCTGTTCTTGTTCTGAACAACTGGTAGGTTTTAAAAGCATGGAACCAGGCCATCTGCTTTTAAAAACTCTGAATCAGCTGCATGACCTGAGCCAAGTACCTCCTTTCTAGGATCAATGTGAGGATCAAGAGTTCATGAACACAAAGCACTTAGAGGCAGAGCTGGTACCAAGTAAGCAGTTGATAAATGCTAGCTGTTAGCATGATTATTTCAGAGTGTGACTCATGTAATTGGTTGTTTTATGGTTTTCACATACAAACCCAGTAGAAAGTGCAGCTTCAAATTTGTAACCCACCTCTAGGAAATGTATAGGACAGCACCAAGCATTTTGGGAACAAACGTCACTTCCAGCTTCATCTAGCTTTTAACCCACATTTTTCCTAGGACTCAATTCCCTCACTTCACTTTATCTTATGGAATTATTATGTGGGTCTCTGTAGGCCACTTTAAATCCTTTCATTTTTTAACTTTTTATTTTATGTTGGAGTGTGGCCGGTTAATGATGTTGTGATAGTTTCGGGTGGACAGTAAAGGGACTCCACCATATATATACATGTAGCCACTCTCTCCCAAACTCCCCACCCATCCAGGCTAAATCCTTTTTTAAACCAAGTGGATCGCATGTATAAATAAATAACTCTCCGTTGATTTATGCAGCTGCTCCATGAATAATCAAGGTGTTTCAGGGTCAAGAGTCCTACGACCCAACTTCTTCACGTACCTGTCATTACTATTTTACATTTTTAATCACCTTAAGCACACAACAATAATAGTAAACCATATATGCAAACCATACATAAGAATACAGTTGTTTCATGAGTATTCACCCAACCTTGTAACTGTTTCTTGGAATGATACAGAGTGTGTTCTACAAAGTCAAGTCACGGTCCAACTTTTGCTGCCTTTCTCTTGTGAAGATGCCACACTGACTGTCCACTGATAGACACTGCCTTTCTATCTTGTCTGTGGCATTCGGTGACTCAAGAAGCAGTTACTGAATAACTAACACATGTCTCACAATAGGGCTCCAAATACTCTCTGTCCTGAAAGAGACTCAGACTTACAGAACAAGTTAACGTTGCCAGGGGAAGGATGGGGTAAGCCATAGTTAAGGAGTTGAGGGCTGACATGTACACACTGCTATATTTAAAATGGTTAACCAACAAGGACTTACTATATAGTACATGGAATTCTGCTCAATGTTATGTGACAGCCTGGATGGGAGGGGAGTTTAGGGGCAGATGGACACATCTGTATGTATGGCTGAGTGCCTTTGCTGTTCACCTGAAATGATCACAACATTACTGATTGGCTATACCTCAGTACAAAAAAAAACCCCACTGTCTGTCCTCTAGGAACTAGAATCTAGTGAGTAGACCCATTAATAGGCAGGTGAGTTCCATACCGCAAGATGTGTATTATGAATAAGAAAGGTCAGCATTTGCCAGACATTTGCTACATGCAGGCCCTGTGCACTTTACACACTGATCCTGTGAGGCCCACACTACCAATTCCCTCACTTTGTAGATGAGGAAATGGAAGCAGGGAAACTGCAAGGTCACCTTATAAGAAGCAAGGTCACACTATAAGAAGCAGAATCAGACTTCAAACTCAGGCAGTCTGACTCCAGGGCCTGCACCCTGAATCCCTCTCTACTATGCTGCTTTTCTGCCATGTAACATGAAGGAGAGCTGAAAGATTAAGGTCAGGGCATCTTTGGACCCAGGAATGCAAAAAAAAAAAAGTAACTTTGGACAGGAAAAAAAAAATTAGTGAGAAGAGAGAAGGGTAGGACCTCTAGCAAAGCAGATTAGGTAGCAAAATTAGGCAGCGTTCAGTGGCTAGGAACCACAAATGGAGGAAAGGCTGAGTAAGTATCCTGCGATAATGACCCAGGAGCCGCTGGAGGGTGGCCACTGTAGGAAACTGCAGTCCCAGCCCCCAGGAGACCAGCTGGCTCCACACAGGTAGCACTCTTATATAAGGATCAAAATCAGCACTTTCTATGGAGTTTATCAGCAGAGCAAGGACTGCAAACCTGAGAAGGCACTCACCGCAGCCTTCACACAGGAGAGAAGAGAACGGATTTTGCAAACAGGCCTTGCCTGAGAATTCTGTGTCTACATGTGCTCTGTGCTGTAATGTTGGACTTGCCATATAAAGGGTTTCTTAATTATCTCCCAAGTCTAATTTAGGGTTCTGATCCAGTCACCTATTGCTCCATAACATACCATCCCCAAACTAAGCAGTAAAATAGCCACCGTTTTATAAAGCTCATCATTTTGCACGTTTAGGACTTTGTACACACCAGAGCTGGCTATAGAATGGCTTGAGTAACTGGAGATGACTAGGACAACTTGCTTGAGCCACATGTCTGAGGCCTGGGTTCTGAATTCCAGTTGAATTTCTAGCTGCTCTATAGTATACAATCTAGGATGGAAATATCTGAGGTGGCTTCGTCACTCAGATGTTGGCTCCTGGCTGGAATGGCTGGATAATCAGAGCTCACTGACCTCTCTTTTCCACAGCCTGTCCACACATGAGCCTGGGCTTCCTCACAGTATGGCAGTCTCAGGACATGGACCCATTACCTGACACCCGGCTTCCCCTAGAGCAGGCATTCCAAGAGAGGATGTTGCTACTTATTCAAAGCTTAGGTGAGGCATCACTTTCTCCATATTCTGCAGGCGGGCAATCTCAGAACCAGGCCAGATTCAAGGGGAAAGGAAAGACTTTTTCCCCTAATAGTGGGAGAGTCAAAGAATTTGTGGACAAACTTGCTCCTTTACAGGGCCCTTCCTGCAGCCTCCACCGGTACACTGCACTTGCCTCACCATGACATGTAAACTGAATTGTAACTTCACAATCTTAGTCAACATTGTAACCCAGAGGGTAGCACAGAGCCCGCAGTAAATTTTGTTGAATGAATGAAAATTAGGAGGGTTTTCCCTATAGTTTAGATCTCCCCAAGTATTCTGGAGAAATGAAAATCAAACCACCCAGAAATATTACCTGAATGAAATCACAAAATATTTTACTAAGGAAGATACCATAGAAATATGGGTACATTTATATTTATACATGTATAACAGACATATTTTGTATACGTATAATTATTATGATTTGTCGATATATGAGAGAACAGAAATAGTTGCTCTAATTGAAGTAACTCACAGTTTATATAGTCCTTCCTATATGTACCCAACACTACACCAAGCCCTTCATAAGAACTGCCTCAGTACAGGAAGTTAAGCTCTATTATGAACTGAACTGTGTCCCCTTCAAAATTTGTCTGTTGAAGCCCCAACTTCCAGGACCCCAGAACTTGACTGTATCTGGAGAGATGGTCTTTAAGGAGGTATCTCATTTAAAATGAGGTCACTGCGGCAAGCTCTCATCCAATATGGCTGTAAAATGGAAACTAAGGCCCAGACAGACACAGAGGAAAGGCCATGTGAAGACTCAGCGAGCAGACAGCCGTTTACAAGCCAAGGAGAAGGGCCTCAGAGGAAACCAACCCTGCTGACACCTTGACCTCGGACTTTTAGCTTCCAGACCTCCGAGAAAATAAATGCCTATTATTTAAGCCACACAGTTTGTGGTACTTTGTTATGGCAGCCCTACCGAACTAACCCAAGGTCCCAGAGGCCGTGGGCAGTCATACTATCAAAAAAGGATGGACCCTCACCTCAGTCTAGGTCAAATGCCATGGAAATGAAGGAAGGATTGGGGTTTTTACCTACAAGCATAAGAGATGACAGCAACCTGCAGAAGGAGACATTACATAGCAAAGGAAGATGATCAGAGCCATCTAGTCCCGGTGTGGAAGGAGCCTGCCAACATGGCAATTCAGAGTGGAAGGAGACAGGAACCACGACTAAAAACCCAGAGGGCACTAATCCTGCACCTTTGCAAGAGGAGGGCTTGAGTTATTCTATCTGTCCAGCCAACAAACAGTGAACCTAGACTGGAGGACTTGAGGACTTAGAGTTTAATATGGAACAAAAATGTTTTTCCAATACAGTGCAGAACACTGCCTGTAAAACTTGCAGTTATGAAAGAAGTAAGTTCGAAGTTTTACCTTGGGTTGTAAAGCGCCAGAAAACCAACATCCCTCTTCTACAGCTCTAGGAGTCTCACCAGCCACCACCAGCCCCACTATTATTGCAAGCAGGGAGCTCCACTGCAAAGGGGAAGAGGAGGGGAAGATGAGATGATATCATGTCAGTTTCTGGCAGCTGTTATAAAGATCACCCGAAACTTGGTGGCCTGAAAATAGCAGAAATGTATTTTCTCACAGTATTAGAGCCCAGAATTCCCAAGTCAGCACCACTGGGTTAAAATCAAGTTATCAGCAGAGCAATGTTCCCTCTGAAGCTCCAAGGGGCACTCTGTCCCTTGCCTCCTCAGCAGCTTATAGTGGCTGCTGGCGTTCCGTGTGTTACGGCTGCATCACTCCAGTCTCTGCCTCTGCAGGCACACTGCCTCCTCCCCTCTGTCTCTGTGCAAACCCCCCTCTGCCTGTTTCTAACAAGGACAATGACAATGGCGTTTAGGGCCCACCAAGTATCCAAGATCATCTCCCCATCTCAAAATCCTTAACTTTATCATATCTGCAAAGACCCTTTCTCTGTTTATAACATAGTTCACAAATATTTTAAAAATTACATATTTTTATAACATATTCCTTTTGGAACCATAAAGTAACATTTACACATTCGAGGGATTGCATGCTTTTGTGTGTATCTGACTCTTTGCAAACCCATAAATCCTAGCCCGCCAGACTCCTCTGTCCATGGGATTCTCCAGGCAAGAATACTGGAGTGGGTTGCCAAGCCATCCTCCAGGGGATGTTCCTGATCTGGGGACTGAAACTGTGTCTCCTGCATTGGAGGCAGATTCTTTGCCACTGAGCCACCAGGGAGGCCCACAGTTTCCAGGGATTAGGACCTGATGTTTTAGGGGCGGTTACTCTGCCTACCACAGGCATCCTCTACCTCTGCCCAGAAAACAAGATGCCATCAGGCCTAGAAAGAACTTTTAATATATTTATATATACATATTTAATATATTTATTTAATATATTTATATATATATATTTGGCTGGGCCAGGTCTTAGTTGGGGAACATAGGGTTTTTGATCTTCTTTACAGGATGAAAACCCTAAGTTGCAGCGTATGGTTTCTAGTTCCCTGATTAGGGATAGAACCTGGGTCCTCTGCCCTGGGAGTGCAGAGTCTTGGTAACCAGACCTCAGGGAAGTCTTAGTAACTAGACCAAGACCATTTCTGAGGCTGCTTGGGATGCCCGTCTTGAGAGAGACCTAGCATATATGTTTACATATATGATTAGCTGAGCAACAAGATGCTAATTTTCCTAATGATATGAATATAAACATCTTTCATTTGTTATGTCTACATCTATCATCTTTTATTTATGTACGGCTGCAGGCTGGCTCAAGGAGGCAACTCAGAGGGCACTTTTCCCAACACACCAAATAACTCTCGGGTTTGCAAAGGGCTGCAACTTCTCCTGAATAAAGGGGTTGGAATCCTCTCCACAGCGCTCTTGAGATACACAGAAATTAAAGAGATGCCATGAAAGGCCTGTACTCAGAGACCTGAAGCAGCAGGATGAAGAGGTGCATTAAGATTTCTGAATGCGCTGTGTCTGTTTGACTAAAGCTGGAACTTTGTTCTCCAAGAGCCTCTTCCGTGTGTGGAGGTGGATTAGGTTTGTCAAAAAGAGGACCTTGGGGAAGAAAAGAAGTCATGATTCTCAGGTCACGGTGGAAAGGCATGATGACAGACGCAAACGTCGACCAGGCTCCA
Source organism: Redunca redunca (assembly GCA_006410935.1). Classification (NCBI taxonomy): domain Eukaryota; kingdom Metazoa; phylum Chordata; class Mammalia; order Artiodactyla; family Bovidae; genus Redunca; species Redunca redunca. The sequence continues at coordinate 326,352 of SJYQ01000899.1, forward strand.
GCCTCCAGCTCCTCTTTCTAATGAGGACCCCAGCAAACAACAGCGGCCCCAAGCCAGTCTCCAGAGGCAACAACTCTCCCAGACCTCTCCACCAGACCCCTCTGCAGGTCCCCATGGGCAGGTGGCTGCCCACAGCCTGCAGGGTTTCCTCCAAGATGTGGCCTGCTCGTCCAGACCAGCTTCAGGCTCTCACGACCTCCCTGCCCAGACTTTCACTTCCTCAGTTCCTCCGATGCTCGTTGTGGAAATTCAAGCTGCCACAGTCAACCCTTTGTTCCTACAGTACGTTTAGGGGCCCAACTAATCCATAGCAGATGGCTCTTCCGATGCACAGTTTGGCTTGTAAGCTTGTAAACCAAGAGGTTATTTCTCAAAGTTTGGTCCAAGACCCTCCTACATCAGATATATCTGAAGAGCTTATAATATATATATTTATTTTTATTTACGTATTTGGTGGCACCGGGTCTTAATTGTAGCACTGGATCTTCAGATTCATTGCAACATGTGAGAACTTTAGCTGCGGTATGTGGGATCTAAGTTCCCTGATTGAACCCAGGCCACCTGCACTGGAAGCACAGAGTCTTAGCCACTGACCCACCGGGGAAGTCACCGAAGAGCTTTTTTAAACAACAGAATTCCTAAGGCTCTACTTCAAACCTATGAATCAAAATCTCCAGTGATGCCTCCTAGGATTCTGCATTATAACAAGTAGACCAAGTGGCTCTTGCACACCTACAGATTTTATATATAAAATATTGCTAAGATGGAAAGTATTGGTGATGATTGAAAACAGTAGTTCAGCGTAATGTTACTAGTAGTATACACTAGGAAATATTACACGGTACTGAAATGTCAGGTTTCATTTTCATAACATATATTTTATAATGCATGTTACTATGATTAAAGAGAGGTCTCCAAATCTCCAACTTTTAGGAGAGAGAGTTAAGTGTAGTCTGAAGTGGTCTGAGGACTGGCAATAGTTTATTTCCTTATTCTTTGGACCATCCCTGGTTACTTGTGATGTGTTACAGACTATGTGAAGACCTGGAGATAATTAAGAAAAATCTCTTGTCCTCATGGAGCATACACTTCAGTATGAGCAACGAGAATGTGATGATAACAGTTCATACTTATCTGAGGCTTACTGAGTGGCCACTTGCATGCGTCATTTCATTAACAACCGTGTAAGAGACAGACTCTTACTTAATTCATTCTCCAGGCAAGAAAGTTGAGATTCAAAGAGCTTAAGCCCACTGTCACCAACCCAGGACCCCCCACCTCTGTGTCATCCTGCTCCCGTTAAAAATGGAAGCTGCTCGTGACCAACAAGCACTCTGGGAGTGAAGGCTGAGGAGCCCCTCAGAACGGCAGAAACCATCAAGTGAGTGGGAACAATTCGCATCATAAAGCAATTTTTGAACAATCTTGAAACTGGATCCATATTGTTCCACTGCTCGGGATTCGGTCATTAGGAGGCAGAATTCTTTCACTGCTCTACAAATGTGCAGACAAAGGCTTTATTCCCCCTGTTGGTACAGACAGCTCTGCTGAGACATCCTGACAGTCCCCGTGTTCCCCTGTGGTATGTACGAGTTAGGCAATTTGATATTCAGAAGGGAGACGTGGGACTTGGACTGTGCAAGGCCTGAGGCAGGAGGAGTCCAGAGGTACTACCTGTGATTGTCATCAGTTTTGACATTAAGGGTCTTCCCTCCATTAGAGGAGAGGACTTCTCTTGTGGGCACTGTACACCTGGGTCTGAATCGAGACATTATATTGCTCTCTCTCCTTTTAACTCTTTACTTCCTAATATAACAAAATTGCCGGTTATTATAAAATGCCTTTTTCCTCTGTATTTTTGTAGGTGACTAAGGAAACCCCAGCAGGCCATGATTCTGAGGAAAAAGGCTATTGGGACTATAAAATCATCATGAGGACTCAGTAAGTCTTCCCATCTTGGGAAGCAGGGTCCAGACACAGCTGCCAGGCTCCCTTGTTGGAGTTGCTTAAGACTCCTCCACTGTCAGACTCCCTGGAGTATCCTCAAAGCTCAGGACACACAATATCCCTGGACCCTTCCTGTCTGAGCATCTCCTCTGATGCCCCATTACCACACCAAGAACGCTTGGACCAAACTATTTGGTGTAAGAGACCCCTGTTCCCTGTTATCCTGTGAAACACCTTAGTATAAAGTTGATTACACGGTTCTGAACTCCTCCTGGCCCCAGCCACTGGTCTTCCCTTTCTTTGTGATAAGTCACCAGTATGATGGGCTCCCTGGTCCTGTTTACTTGATTATTTTGTAACTGATGGTTTCCTGGAATATCACGGCTCTAGATTGGTCTTCCTGACATGTTTCACTGTCTGAAACATGCCAAAGACGGCCACAGACTTTACACCCTGCACCTCATCCTCTTCTGTGTGACCTTGGTAGAGGATCCTGCCAGACCCCAGCTCTCCAGTGGGAAAACAAAGCCAGACAGAGCCTCTTCTTCCCCCTGGGCTCCTGATCACTCAGTTCATCCTTCTTTCTTTCCCACTTCATTCTCATATTCCTTCGACTAGAAATACTTACATTAGTCACTGTTGGGTGGATGTTTGACATTTTAATTAATAATACTCAAAATTGGGTCTTTGCAATGGACTGAACTGTCCCCCCCACCACCAACAAAGTTCATATGTTGAAGATTTGAACTCCAGTGTAACTGTATTTGGAGCTAGGGCTCTTAGGAGATAATTAAGGTTGAAAGTGAAGTTACTCAGTCGTGTCCGACTCTTTGTGACCCCATGGACTGTAGCCTACCAGGCTCCTCCCTCTATGGGATTCTCCAGGCAAGAGTACTGGAGTGGGTTGCCATTTCCTTCTCCAGGGGTCTTCCCAACCCAGGGATCAAACCCAAGTCTCCTGAATTCCAGGCAGACGCTTTAACCTCTGAGCCACTAGGGAAGCAGTATAGTGATACAGGATGCTCGGGGCTGGTGCACTGGGATGACCCAAAGGGATGGGATGGGGAGGGAGGTGGGAGGGGTGTTCAGGATGGGGAACATATGTACACCTGTGGCGGATTCATGTCAATGTATGGCAAAACCAATACAATATTGTAAAGTAATTAGCCTCCAATTAAAATTAAGGTTACATGAGGTCAAAAGGGTAGGATCCTAATTCAATAGGATCCTTGGCCTTAAAAGAAGAGGAAGATCTTGCTGGATCTGGATCGATCAATTGATCTCTCTCTCTCTCTCTCTCTCTCTCTCACACACACACACACACACACACACCACATACACTGAAGAAGAGCCATGTGAGCACACAGAGAGAAGGCTGCTATCGAAAGGCCAGGAAAAGAGCTCTCACCAGAACCTGACTATATTGACATCCTGATCTCAGACTTACAGCCCATGTGAGAGAGAAACTTCTGTGGTTTAAGCCATCCCGTCTACAATGTTTGTTATGGTAGCCCAGGAAGACTAAGGAGATCTTGTTGTAAATTATCGTAAAATAGCTCATCAATGTACACCATGATGGGTGCTATAAAGAAGGTAAACATCAAACGTATTCTTTGAATCAGTTCTAATGAAGTGGATGAAACTGGAGCCTATTATACAGAGTGAAGTAAGCCAGAAAGAAAAACACCAATACAGTATAATAACGCATATATATGAAATATAGAGAGATGATAATGATAACGCTGTATGCGAGACAGCAAAAGAGACACAGATGTATAGAACAGTCTTTTGGACTCTGTGGGAGAGGGCGAGGGTGGGATGATTTGGGAGAATGGCATTGAAACGTATATTATCATATATGAAATGAATCGCCAGTCCAGGTTTGATGCAGGATACAGGACACTCAGGGCTGGTGCACTGGGATGACCCAGAGAGATGGGATGGGGAGGGAGGTGGGAGAGGCGTTCAAGATGGGGAACATATGTACACCCGTGGCGGATTCATGTCAATGTATGGCAAAACCAATACAATATTGTAATTAGCCTCCAATTTAAATAAATTTATATTTTAAAAAAGAAGGTAAACATCAGGCAATACTCGGTTAACCCAGTCCTGATGGCAGGAAGTCGTCCCAGAATAAACCCTAAAGGATGAAAAGGGAAGACAGTATCTCCAAAGGAGAAGTGGCCCATGTGTAGAACTCAGAAGACGAGAAAGACCATGGCTCCACTGGTTCTGCAAATATCTCACGATGGCAGGACAATAGAGTGAAAACTCTGGGTGCCAGGAGGCAGGGCTGGAGATATTAGCAGGGAGAGGCTCAGCAGGCCTTGCAGTGACCATTGGGTGGCATGTGTCCCTAAGAATTAAGGTTGTTTTCTCAGGGAATATGCCCAGCAGTGGGATTGTTTAATCATAGTTTTTAGTTTTTTAATGAACCTCCATACTGTTCTCCACAGTGGCTCTATCAATTTTCATTCCCACCAACAGTGTCGGAGAGTTCCTTTTGGGATGGGGGGAGGTAGGAGGGAGGCCCAAGAGAGAGAGAATACGTGTGTGCACATAGCTGATTCACTTCACTGTGCAGCAGAAACGAACACAACATTATAAAGCAATTAGACTCCAATTTCAAAAAATAAGGCCTTGCAGGCCACATTAAGGAATCTGAAATCTATTTTAAAAGCAAAGAGAAAACACCTGAAGAGTTTTTTCTTTCTTTTTTTTCTTTTACAGGAACTGACACAATAGGAGGTATATTTTAGAAACGTCACGGGAAGGAGCAGCATACCCAGGTCGGGGGTGTCTTCAACAACAGCAATATTAACTCAGCTAACATTTATTAAGAACCTATTATAGACCAGGAACCATTCCGGGATATAGAAGTGAACAAAACAGGCCACAACCCCACCCTCCATAGCACCAATATTCCGACACGGTGATACAGTCCGGAAATAAGTAAACAAAGAAGCATATAGTATGTCAGATGACAGTTAGAGTCCAGGACGAATGTGAATGGGCAGAGGCGGGAGGTTATACAGAAGAATAAGAGGAGGACTTGTTAATACCATGACATTTGAGCAGAGACCTGAAGGAAGTGAGGAATGAGCTGGAGGAATCTGAGGTCAGACCATCCCAGGCAGAGGGAAGAGCAAGAGCAAAGGCCCTGAGGGACGAGCAGGCCTGTCCCAGCAAGGGCTGGGAGACGAGTGCAGTCACAGCAGTGGGAGACAGGAGAAGAGGGAGCGAGGAGGCCAGAGAGGCAGCTCTTGCGTCTTTGGGGGTTGTTCTCAAAGCCCTGGATTCTTGCCTAGGCTCACGGAGACATGTACAAGCCATAAACTCAACCATCTACATGCCACACTTGTTACCTGGACCCCAAAACAGCTCCTTTTGGATCTAGTTTCTCTTGAGAATTCTGCCAGCTACCAAACACACTCCCTCAACTGAAATTCTCACAAGAAATAAGTCGGTTTTTACTCCTACTCCTCTAACCAGAAGGATTTAAACCCAATCTAAAGAGCCCAGAGCAAATAGGTACTAAACCATCACTCCATCTTTTTCCTGTGCACAAAGTTCATCCTCTACCCCCAGACCCACACTCATACTCCCAATTTTGTTACCACCTGAGAATCGAGACAAACACTTAAAGGGTGGAATTATCAGAGTAACAGTATATGACAGGTTTTGAATTGGCAAAATAAAAGGTTATTTGTCCCCCAAACCTCAGGGCTTCCACATGAACAATATCAGAAGGTGAATTTTAACCAAATCCTTAATGAAATAAGAAAAAAGAAGGGAAAAGGTAGTGGGTTTCTGTGAAATTAAATTTTTCAATTTAAATTTAATTTGGGGATCCGTGTTGATTAGCTACTGTCACAAATACCAAATATCTTGGTGGTTTAATGCAATAAAAGTTGATTTCTTACTGTGTAGGAAATTAAGCTATTGTATCTGTTCTCAAAACCCACCTTTTATACTCAGCTTTACAATGCTGGAGCTGGAATTCCACAAACCACACTATGCTTTGATGGCTGTTTCCTGAAGTTTCCATTAGTACAGGGTCCCAGAAAGGGGCTGCAAAGCTGTAGGAGGAATAAGAGATGTGCTCCTTTCTGGGCATGTTTGGGATTTCAGCTCGTTTGTTCATGTTTTTGTAAGTTGCTTTGTTTGTTACACTCATCAGTGTCACCTGAGCACCATTTCTTACCTGGCGGCAGCAGCTAGTTGTAGAAGCAGTTGGTTTCCAGTTTTTTCCCTCTTTTCAAGAGTGAACCTCACCAAGATCCCAGAGGTATCTGAACCACACTGGAGGCCAGTATCCCTTCCTCAAAAGTCAGAGTTACAGCTCCATTCTCACTCACTTGGAATCCAGGGAAAATACTGTAGGTCACCTGTGGCTTTCTAGATGGCCGTGTGCGCACCCTTCTGTTACCTTGAAATTCAGCCACGTTCAGGGCATCGGGTCTTCTGCAGGATGCTCAGCACCTGTGCCACACGTGGGGCATGAGAGCCGAGAGGATTGTGGGAGTCTTTAAGGGCCAGGACAACCAGCAGCAAACTTCCCTTTGGCTCCATCCCCAGAGCCAGTCTAACTGCAAGGGACACTGGGAAATGTAGTCTGGTTGTGGCTTGTGGCTGAATGTAGGGCAATCACTGCTGCAATGTCCTTGCAATAGTTGAATGTTTAAAAAAAAATCCTTTCATAACTTAGAGTAAGAGTAGATGACAGGCCTGGAAAAATTAAAGGTTACTTGGATTTCCAGGTGGCTCATTGGCGTCCACCTGCCAATGCAGGAGACGCAAGAGATTCAGATTCAATCCCTGGGTCAGGAAGATCCTCTGGAGGAGGAAGTGACAACCTGCTCCAGTATTCTTGTCTGGAGAATCCCATGGATGGAGGAGCCTGGTGGGTAAAGTCTGTAGGGGTGCAAATAATCAGACACAGCTAAGCACGCACAGGCAAAAAAGGTTACTTGCATCCCAAACCCTAGAGCTCAGTAGGTCAGCAAAATTCAAAGGGCTGAGAACCACTGTTTCTTGCTAATACAGGTGGCCTCAGATGCCTTCTTCATGCTCCTATCAAGTGGTGTCCTGAATCTGTTCATGCTCATTTCCAAGTTGCACTCTTTCCTCCTGAACACAGCAGTGCACAAAGCATCTCTCACGCTATTGGATGCAAAACCTATATGTCTTTCTTGGTTCCTAACACCAGGGTTATAATTGTTGTCCAGTGAATTAGCATATTACAGGTTCCAGATGAGTGTCAAAACTGGAACAGCTCTGGTCAGATGTGTTGAGCTCTCTGGAAGGCATTTTCTATTTTAAAAAAGGAAATAAAAAGACAGAAGAATGACGTAGTTTAGAATAGTCGCTAAGTTAGTTTCGGTATTATCCTCTTTTCTGCTGTGCCGGCTTCTGTGTTCATGCTGCAGTTGTGTCTGACTTTTTTCGACCCCATGGACTGTAACCCGCCAGGTTCCTCTGTCCGTGGGATTTCCCAGGCAAGAATACTGGAGTGGGTTGCGATTTTCTTCTCCAGGGGACCTTCCTGACCTAGGGATCGAACCTACATCTCTTGCATCTCCTGCATTGCAGGCAGATTCTACCACTGGGCCACCTGGGAAGCCTTGTTAAACTTACTTTCCAGACAGTTGGATAACTTAATATAATCACACTTGGCTCTTTCATGGATCTTTGCCAACTATGAAATGTCTTGCATGAATCTCTACTTACCCATAGATTACTGTTGAACCCATATCAGGAACAGATCACTGTAAAAGTCTAGGTCATCTGACCTTTAGAAGGCAACTCTGATTAGAAGACCCTCTTAGGATAGCATCCTCTTGCCTACAGAATAAAAACAAGTTTAACCTTTGGTGCTATTTCTATTTTAAAAAAATACAATAACTGAACTAGAAGCTTTCAGGGTGAATAGATAGAGCCCTTGTAATTAGTGTAGGAAGAATTTTCTAAACCCAAGTCAGGACTGTGGGAGTAGAGAGATAGTTAATAGTCTCTCTCTCTCTTATATTCATAACAAAAACATTTAAAAGGAGAAACATCATGCCAGCAGTGTTTTTTAAGACAACTCTTTTTTTTTTCTTTTTTCTGTAACTCTTGCAAGTCCAAGGTAAGCTCAACTATGCCTGCCTATTGCAAGACTATCTTAAGTTCCATTTGCCTTATGAACAGCAAAACCAGCGCACTGAAGACATCCAGACACTTTCGTCTCTTCCATTTTCCTCTCATATTCAAGGATTCATCAACATCCACCAAGTCACCAGAGCTAGAAAGCTTAGACTCTTTTTGTAGCAGCATCCTGTGTACTATTTCTGTACACACGTCTATCACTGCATGCATGACATCGCATTGTATGCATTTATTATCATACTAGTCTCTCTTTCCAGCTACTTTAACTCAGAACCATCCCTTGATTTTCTATCTCTCATGCTTAGTACAGAGTTGGCACAGAGTAATCACCAAATAAATGGATGTGAACTCTCCCACTTCCCAAGTTCTTTTGGGGCACTGAGTCCTGCCCATTTTTCCCCTGAAATGTCTCTTGAATCCTCTTCCTCAAAGTTCAGACTCTTAACACTCTCTCCTTTGACTTATCCAGAATATTCTATCAGCTGTTCCCTCTAACTCCAGGCTAACCCTGCCTATATCTGCCTGCTAGACAGCTACCAAGTTATCTTTCCAAAATACAAATCTAATCAAGCTGCCCCTTTGTCTAACACCTTCAATATTCCCTCACATCTAGCACAGGGTTCAGATTTCTTAGCATGATTCTCAGCACAGTCTACCTGCCCAAGTTCATCTCCAGAAACTTGTCCTTGTGTGTCCTAAGCTCTAGTCATTCCAAACAGCTGATTGTTTAATCAAGAAATGCTCCTTGAGGCCTCTGTGGAGCGGACTGGTTCCTTCTCCTTCTTCCATTTAAAATGCCTTTCCCACTCTCCTCAGAAAACTCCTACTCATCCATCAACACTTCAGTTGTGTCACTTCTCTGAAGCCTAATTTCCCAAACATTTGCTTATAGATCCTCCTCTTTCACTCAATTTTGTGCCACTTAAGAAGAGGGACTATGTCTAAATTATCATTGTATGCCTCATGCTAAATTCAGTTTCTGACACCATCAGCATCAGCAAATCTTTACTAATTGCCAACCAGCATCTAGGATTTTTCAGTATTCTGAAATCCTAATTGGTATCTTCACTTCAACAAAGGCCAGATTCCTGCTCCCCAGGACGACTCCCCCAGAAGTGTTATTATAGTATGAATTGGAAATCCTCCAGGACCTCTGCTCAAAGCCGCAGACATGGTAACATCCATTTTTAAGCATCTAGGGAAAGTAAATTTACTTCTATGCAGAAACAAAAACAAAATAAAAAACTGCTGGTTTTGTAAATCAGAGATGAAGTTAACGCATAGTCTTTTTGTTGACGATGATTGTGATAATCTCACTTTGACTGAATAATTTTTAAACCACTTCCACATATATTAACTTACTTGGTAACCTATGGACACAACTGGAAATTGTCAAATGCATTAGCAAGGAGTCATTTGGAGTCTGGTATCAGCATGGCAAAGGTTCCAGCCCCAGACCCCCATTTGCTAAATACTTGGCAATGGAAACATTATTTAACCTCCTTAGGGCTATGCCAAAGCCTTTGACTGTGTGGATCACAATAAACTGTGGAAAATCCTGAAAGAGATGGGAATGCCAGACCACCTGACCTGCCTCTGAGAAACCTGTATGCAGGTCAGGAAGCAGCAGTTGGAACTGGACATGGAACAACAGACTGGTTCCAAATAGGAAAAGGAGTACGTCACCCTGCTTATTTAACTGATATGCAGAGTACATCATGAGAAATGCTCGGCTGGATGAAGCACAAGCTGGAATCAAGATTACCAGGAGAAATATCAATAACCTCAGATATGCAGATGACACCACCCTTATGGCAGAAAGTGAAGAAGAACTAAAGAGCCTCTTGATGAAAGGGAAAGAGAAGAGTGAAAAAGTTGGCTTAAAGCTCAACATTCAGAAAACGAAGATCATGGCATCCGGTCCTATCACTTTGTGGCAAATAGATGGGGGAACAGTGGAAACAGTGGCTGACTTTATTTTTCTGGGCTCCAAAATCACTGCAGATGGTGATTGCCGCCATGAAATTAAAAGACACTTACTCCTTGGAAGGAAAATTATCACCAACCTAGATGGCATATTAAAAAGCAGAGACATTACTTTGCCAACAAAGGTCCGTCTAATCAAGGCTATAGTTTTTCCAGTGGTCGTGTATGGATGTGAGAGTTGGTCTATAAAGAAAGCTGAGTGCCGAAGAATTGATGCTTTTGAACTGTTGTGTTGGAGAAGACTCTTGAGAGTCCCTTGGACTGCAAGGAGATCCAACCAATCCATCTTAAAGGAGATCAGTCCTGGGTGTCCTTTGGAAGGACTGATGTTGAAACTGAAACTCCAATACTTTGGCCACCTGATGGGAAGAGCTGACTCATTTGAAAAGACCCTGATGCTGGGAAAGATTGAGTGCAGGAGGAGAAGGGGACAACAGAGGATAAGATGGTTGGATGGCATCACTGACTCAATGGACATGGGTTTGGGTGGACTCTGGGAGTTGGTGATGGACAGGGAGGCCTGGCGTGCTGTGGTTCATGGTGTCACAAAGAGTCGGGCATGACTGAGTGACTGAACTGAACTGAGGGCTTCCCTGGAGGCTCAGACAATAAAGAATTCGCCTGCAATTCGGGAGACCCAGGTTCAGTCCCTGGGTTGGGAAGATCTCCTGGAGAAGCAAATGGCCACCTACTCCAGTATTCTTGCCTAAAGAATTCCAGTGACAGAGGAGCCTGGCGGGCTATAGTCCATGGGGTCACAGCGAGTCAGACGTGACTAAGCGACTAATACTTTTTCCTCAAGCCTCCTTAAGCCCATGTTTCTTCACCAGTAAAGATAGGACTAATAACAGTAATAACAATTGCTGAATGCCTCTTATATATGAATACTATTCTAAGTGGTTTCAATATAATTCATTTAATCCTATAAAAAGTGAAGTAAATACCATGAACTGTCTTCAGTTAGGAGACTGAGGCAGAGCTAGTAACTGGTAGGACCAGAATAGGGACCTGGACTCTGACCCACTATGGAAACCATCTCAGAGATTTCCTTAAGTATAAATGAGATCAGGCATATGCAGCCCTTAGCACAAAGCCTGGAACATACTAATTCCTTGATGAACATCAGCTGTTCCTATCCTCATTAGCTAGAAGGACAATAGTGATCATTCAGCTGAACTCTAATGTAATCTAATTACCTACCTTTGCTGCTGCTGCTAAGTCACTTCAGTCATGTCCGACTCTGTGCGATGGCACAGAGACGGCAGCCCACCAGGCTCCCCTGTCCCTGGGATTCTCCAGGCAAGAACACTGGTGTGGGTTGCCATTTCCTTCTCCAATGCATGAAAGTGAAAAGTGAAAGTGAAGTCGCTCAGTCGTGTCCGACTCCCAGCGACCCCGTGGACTGCAGCCTACCAGGCTCCTCCATCCTTGGGATTTTCCAGGCAAGAGTACTTACCTTACCAAGCACCACAACAGACTTGTCCACTTTGCTACAGCCTCAGAAGAAAAACAAAAACAAAAGAAAGAAAGGAAGGAAGGTCCGGTGGTTAACACTTTGCCTTCCAATGCAGGGGGTGTGAGTTGAATTCCTAGTCAGAGATTTAACATCCTACCTGCCTCCTGGCCAAGAAACCAAAATGTAAAACAGAAGCAGTGTTGTAACAAGTTCAATAAAGACTTTAAAACATCAAAATGTTTTAAAAACACACACAGAAAAAAAGGTGGGGAGGGATGGGGGGAAACAGAGGCAACAAAATGAAAGGAGATGTGAAGGCAAATCCATGTCAAAGGTGCTTCATAAAATGAATGGTGGTGTTGTGACAAGGGCAGGAATTTCTGGAAGGCTGTACATCATTCTTATTTAGTTGTCCTATTCCCAGAAGAGGCCTGTTCATTTTTCTCCTTGACAGTGAGCCTAATCCTATACAAAAGTGAAAAGGGCTGGAGCCTGGATTTTCCTGTGGACACAAATCACTTGACATTCCTGTCTGTATCCACATGGGAGCCAGCATAATAGACGGAAAAAAACACCCAAACCCAGCCTCTTCCCCCCACCATCCCCCAGCACCCTTACACGGAGTTCCCTCTTCAAATTTAGCTGCCTTCCATGTTTTATCTTTTGACCCATTTCCTTACCTCCAGACCTCATAGATCCACTTTCCTTCTTTATGGTTTTACTGAAAGCAAAATAACAGCAACTGTCACCTAAAAGGCAATGGATTGTTTTTAATTAAAACCTGTTATTCTAGGCACATCATACACATCAAGCCAAGATTCTTCTGTGGGAAGCTTCATTGCTGCTGCTGCTGCTGCTAAGTCGCCTCAGTTGTGCCCGACTCTGTGTGACCCCATAGACGGCAGCCCACCAGGCTCCCCCGTCCCTGGGATTCTCCAGGCAAGAACATTGGAGTCGGTTGCCATTTCTTTCTCCAATGCATGAAAGTGAAAAGTGAAAGTGAAGTCGCTCAGTCGTGTCCGACTCCTAGCGATCCCAAGGACTGCAGCCCACCAGGCTCCTCCACCCATGGGATTTTCCAGGCAAGAGTACTGGAGTGGGGTGCCACTGCCTTCTCCAAGCTCCATAGCAGCGCTGTCCAATGCACCTTGCTATGATGATATTCTGTATCTTCACCATCCAAAATGGTGGATTGCGCATTAAAATATAGTTCCCCCTGCAACTGAAGAACTACATTTGTATTTCATTTAATTTTAATAAATTTAAATAACCACATATAACAAGTGACTACCATATTGGCCAGAAAGTGTTAGTCACACAGTCGTGTCTGACTCTTTGTGACCCCAGGGACTGAAGCCCGCCTGGCTCCTCTGTCCATGGGATTCTCCAGGCAAGAATATTGGAGTGGGCTGGCATTCCTTTCTCTAGGATATTGGTCAGAGCATCTCCATAAACTATCATCCACTTCTACTAAAGAATGAGGGATGACTAGGCAGGGTTTAGGATGTCACTTCCCAAGAGCACACAGCAAACTTGGAGGAAGCAGCCCTCTGAAATTAAGATGGCTTACCAAGAGGATCAACACCAGTTATTTCCAAAATTTGCTTCTAGAGGGACTAGAAGGCAGATTCTCAAATTGGCCCCGGGCCACTTGATCACTATTCAGTTCAAGCATGTGAAACAAAGACTCTTTTATAGATTTTAAGTAAATATGGGCTGCTGACCTTTAAGCTGCAGGAAATGTCTGGAATTGACCACTGTGATCTCAAAAAAGCACTGAAAGACATTAAACCTCAAGTATCACCCAAAGAAAAGCAGAATAATTTGTCTCTGTTCTTTATTCCTTACAGGAACACATCCCCAGTCATGCTTTGGAGTTGGAACTGGGCTGATCCGCTTTCCTATGAAGATAGATTTACTAAGATAGAGAGGAGGGTGACAAGCTTTGTGAGGCATGTAAGAAGCAAACTCCAAGACTTTGTGAGGATGCGAGAATGTGCAAAGAAGTGTGGCTTGTGTTCTGAGAATCATAGGAGGCCTCTGGACTCTTTGAAGCAAGAAGGGCACATTGTCAATTTGAGACTTTTAAGGGTGACTACTGTTGCCGTGTGAAAAGTGGGGTGAAAGGGGTGTGAGAGATCAGTGAGGAGACCTTTGTTTTTGCAAAAAGTGATGGAAGTGAGGAGTCTGAGAGCAGTAGAGCCAAAGGGAAGGGGGCGGAGTAAACAGATATTTAGGAACAAAATTAACAGGGCTTTGGAATGATTGGACCAGGGGTGGGGAGGAGGCAGGGATGAGCAAGAGGTTCTTGACAATGGAGGGAGGTGCTGTTCACTGAGATAGACAGAAAGGAGTAGATCTGGGAGAAAACAGTCTATTTTGGACACTTTTGAAGTATTCTTGACACTGTGAATATGGCAAATAGATAAGTTGGACATGCAGGTCTAGAGTTTAGAAGAGTGGTTTAATCTATAGTGTTGATTCCATTAAAAACTTTTGAAAAAAGAAACTGATACAATATCTCACTTTTCAACCCTCAATAGGTGATGCCCAAAAGTAGCACAAGAAAGATTTCTCCAGAATTCAGCTTTTACCAGGCATAGCTCTTTCCTTGCAGAATTTCAGACTGCCAACCTCACCAGAAAAGACTGCATTCCCCATTTCTTTCGGCAACGCTGTGGGGCATCTCTTTTTCTTACAAACCCTGTTAAATGTCCATCTACTTTGGCCACACATCTGCCCTCTTGTCTGCCCCTCTGGCTGGGATGAGGTTAACGCTTTAATCCTTCCTGACTTCCGGTGTCATCTACTGGCCAGTTCCTCAGTCTGCAGCCTCATGATCCTTGAACTCACAGAAGACTTCATTAACCTGTAAGTCACACATCCTAGAGTCTCTAGGGGCCATGCTTGAACTAAGCCAATACCCAACTCTATTGTGTTGTCATCTGGGAATAACTAATATTGCTGAAGTTAATGATTTTTAAGGGAAGCTGAAGCTGTGATTTTTTTTTCTTATGAAATCATTCTATTTTTTAAATGTCTAACGTATTTTTTTTTTAATTCTAAAAAGGCCACCTGGGTCAAGCAAAACCTCTTACAGTCCCCGTTTGTTCCATGGATCATCAATTTGTGTCTTTTGGTCTCATGGGTGGCATATGGACAGCATTCACGTGTTCACTCATGACTCACCCCTAATCGATACCTTTTCCCACTGAATCTGAATGCATCTTCAGAATCTATCTCAACATAAAATCCTCCAGGGAGATAATGTTTCAAATATTCAGAACTGCATATATGAGTTGAAACTTATCTGCCATATATATTCTTGTGGTAACCACAGAATAAATTCTATTCCTCGAAAACAGGAGGATATCACAAAATGCCCCAAAGTCCCTCTCCTCACCTCCTTTCAAGACAAATTGCCCTGAAGCATAAACACAAATGCCAGAATTCTTTCAGTGCCCATTTCTATTAGCACATATTGTGTTATCTGAGTCTACAAACCATTCCCATTTTCTTCCCACCTTATCCCTGCTCAGTGACCTTTTAAACGCCACTGTAGTTCAGTTGAATCAACATCTTTTTATTTTTCTATTCACTCTTGGCCTTCACCTCTCCTCTCAACTTTTTTTTTTTTTAATCTCAACAGCATTTCCCTAAACACCTCATTCTGATTAAAAACAAGACTCGGACACTTTTCTCTACATAATTCTCTAATGTGATGATAACTGATGGAGAAATCTTTTCATACCCTGACCTCAGAACTCTAGGGCGCCAGGAAAAGTCTGCAAGCCCTGTACTTCCTGCAAAATGACTCGTTTTGTTTTCACCTGAGTGTAAATGAATTGAAGAAAGAGTTCCCATTCTTTCAATTAGTGAAACGACCATCATTTCCCCATGTAAAATTAAAGCTTAGCAGGCACCTTTCCTTGGGAAGACATGAAGCTGAACGCTTTTCACTGAAGCCAAACAACAGCATTAAGAAGATATATTCCTCCAGAGCTGTACTCCTTCAGATTCTCAAATGCGAGTTGTTGGTTTACTTTTTAGCCAAAGTAAAAGATCTTTTTGCTTCTTTCTTTAAGGATCTCCATTAAGAAAAGCAGCAGCAGTTTTTCTATTATTGAGTTTCCTTGGCTGGGGGCAAAGGAAGGAGAAATGATCGTCTCATAACTTAGACAGTGGTTTTATTAGTTTGCTATCGCTGCCATAACAAAGGGCCACAGACTGGGTGGTGTAAATGACAGACTTATTTTTTTCTCACAATTTTGAGGGGTTTTAACTTTCTATTTCACTTTGGCGAATAGTCGATTAACAATGTTGTGATTGTTTCAGGTGCACAGCAAAGGGACTCAGCCATACACATACATGTATCCATTCTCCCCAAACTCCCCTTCCATCCAGGCTGCCACATAACCTTGAGCAGGGGTCCCTGTGCTGTACAGTCGGTCCTTGTTGGTTGTCCATCTTATATATAGCAGTGTGCAAATATCGATCCCAAACTCCCTGATTATCCCTTCCCCCCTTCTTCCCCTCAGCAACCATAAGTTTGTTCTCTGTGAGTCTGTTTCTGTTTGTAAATAAGTTTGTGTCATTTCTTCTTAGATTCCACACATAAGGGATATCATTCGATATTTCTCCTTCTCTCTCTGACTTACTTCACTCAGTATGAAATCTCTAAGTAAAGGAGAAATATCATATGACATCCCTTATGTGCAGAATGTAAAAAGGAATGATACAAATCTCACAGTTTTGGAGACTGGAAGTTCAAGATCAAAGCATGAGGTTTAGTTCCTCCCAAAGGCCTCTGTCTTTGGCTTGTGAATGGTGGCCTTCTCTCTGTGTCTTCACATGCTATTTCCTCAGAGGCTGCATCCTAATCTTTTATAGGGATGCCAGTCATACTGGATTACTGCTGCTGCTGCTGCTAAGTTGCTTCAGTCGTGTCCGACTCTGTGCGACCCCATAGACGGCAGCCCACCAGGCTCCCCTGTCCCTGGGATTCTCCAGGCAAGAGTACTGGAGTGGGTTGCCATTTCCTTCTCCAATGCATGAAAGTGAAAAGTGAAGGGAAGTTGCTCAGTCGTGTCCGACTCTTCACGACCCCATGGACCGCAGCCTATCAGGCTTCTCCGTCCATGGGATTTTCCAGGCAAGAGTACTGGAGTGGTGTGCCATCGCCTTAAGGCCCACCCAGATGGTCTCACATTAACCTACTTAACCTCTTTAAGGACCCTATCTCCTAACACAGTCACATTCTGAGGTCCTGAGTGTCAGGACTTCAGCATTAAGTTTGAGTGGGGGGAGGACACGATTCAGCCCATAACGGTGGTCCTGAGGGCATGTTCAAGCAGAGTTTAGCGTTTAGTGGCGACCAGTGTGCCCGAGCGAGTGTGCTCAGTCACTTCAGTAGTGTCCGACTCTGCGACTCCATGGACTGGGGCCCACCAGGCTCCTCTGCCATGGGATCCTCCAGGCAAGAATACTGGAGTGGGTAGCCATTTCCTCCTCCAAAGGATCTTCCTGACCCAGGAATTGAACCACATCTCCTGCGTCTCCTGCATTGCAGGCAGAGACTTAACCACTGAACCACTGGGGAAGATGTTAGTGACAAGTAACAGAAACTAACTCGGTGTGAGTAAATAATCATCATAATCACCCAAAGAGAAAACCCACAGAAAACATCCGAGGCAGGAAAACAATCATGCCTTAAGAAGCAAAGAACCTGAAACAGGAAAACCCTCAAGACACTCCCTCACCTCCCTGCTTCCTCTGCAAACAGGCATCTTCTCTCTTTCCCCTCTTTCCACAAGATAGAGAATAGTCTCCAGGCTGAAAACCTCCCTTGCACAGGTCCTGCCATTTATCCACACAGAGTAGCTAGAAAAGCTTCAGTCCCAGTTTCCAGAGGAAAGAATCCTGATGGTCCCAGTTGAGGTCAGGTGTCCACGACGGTCCAATTAGTTATAACCATGGTGATCACATCACCCATTTCACACATGACTCTTGGGGTCTTGCGCTGTGAACTGGGGTGATTCCCAAGGGAAAAGGAGGTAGCGATGCATGATCACTGGTCGGTGAACAGGGTAGATGTTCCAGAACTGGCCATTGGATGGATAAAGATGTTTTTTCTGCATGTCCCACGCTTTTTTGTTAGATCTGAGCACCTGTTTCTCTCCTACTAACCAGCTGAGCTAGAGATTTCTCCCCTAGAAGCATAGACAATAGGTAACTATAGCAACTGGCAGTACAACTAATTGCTCTAAAACATTACCCAGGGGTTAAAAAGCCATGGAGACAGTGATTCCCTACATTTAATGGAAGCATTAGTCCACAGATAAAGTGAGTTTTCTTGTCTCCAGAACAGTCAATGTTTTACCTTTTAAAAGTAAAGTGTGTGTGCCACAATTCTCTCTGAAAGTCCAGGCACTGAAGTGGGTCCAGGAGATGCAATTTTAAATAGGCTCAGCCTTTCATCTTCCAGGTCCAAGGTCTCAGTTGCCTCTAATCTTCTTTGTCATCTTGGTTTCAGCTACCCATCATTTCCAGGAGTGGGTTGGTGAGGAAAGACACAGGTTCAGTAATATCCCCTTTAGCTCTGATAAGATAGCATTCCCTAGGGACACCCCATGGCTGTCTAGTGGTTAAGACTCCAGCCTTCCGCTCCAGGGTGCATGGGTCCTAATCCCTGGCCGGGGAACTAAGATCCCACATGCCACATAGCACAGCCAAAAGAAAAATTTTTTAATAAACTTTAAAAGACAGCATTCAGATGTGATCAGTTCATCCCCCAAAGTTTCAACCAGAAGCGCAGGCATCCCAGAACCTTTCTACCTAATGATCTCACTCACTCTCACCTGAATTCACTGAGTTTACAGACATAAGGACACTAGCCTTCCCTCTCTATTTAAAGCTCACATCCAATTGGAGTGACTCATGTTGGAATCACTGGGATAAGGAAACAGACATAACCCCGGGCTTTATGGTCTCATGTCCTCTCTCACCAATCATTTGGGAGACAACTGGGTGAAACCATACACATGCTGGAGCCAGGTTGCCCAGGCTCAAAGTTCTACTCGTTTCTAACTCTACCTTAGACAAGTTATCCGTCTCTCTGAGCCTCAGTTTCCTGATCATTAAATGAGCTAATATACCTAAGTGCTTACAGCTGTGCAGTTGATGGCTATTATTATTAATACTGTAATAAACATCTGGCCTGAAAGGCCACCTAGGGTTAGCCTGTGACAAAATGCAAGGGCATTCCTCTCCGTTCTTCATTCAAGGCATCCTGCTCTCCTGCCTCTTTATCGCATCTATCTGGGAGCCTCATGGAAACTTCCCCCATCAGGCTCCAGAACCCAAGGTCACCTCACTCTCTGAAACTGCTGACTCTGAAAGAGAGGTAGTTCCCCTATCCTTGAAAAAAAAAAAAAAACACCCTCAATGTCTCCTGTTTCCTGTCTAAGAGTTTTTTCTACTATTTCTCTAATAACGTCCATGCAACTAGTTAACTGGATTACATCAATTTACTGGGTTTCCCGGGTGGCTCAGTGGTAAAGGATCCACTTGCCAAAGCAGGAGACACAGGATACGTGAGTTTGATCTCCGGGTCAGGAAAATCCTCTGGAGAAGGAAATGGCAACTCTCTCCAGTACTCTTTCCTGGAGAATCCCATGGACAGAGGAGCCTGGTGGGCTACAGTCCATGGAGTCGCAAAGAGTTGGACACAACAAGGCACGCACACACGCACAGTTTACTAATTATCACCTAAAGCTGTCCCCTGCCCTCCATACTCACTACAACTGTCTGAGTCTGGACCCTTTCATCTCTCACCTGGACCATGTCTCTCTTCCCTACGTGGTTATGCTACCAATTTTGGTCTGATATCCATAGAACTAGCATAAGGGTTTATTCTAGACAATTGATTTGACTACAGATGAAATATTTTTCCAGCGGCTTCCCTGGTGGCTCAGATGGTAGTCTGCCTGCAGTGCAGGAGACCCAAGTTCCATCCCCGGGTCAGGAAGATCCCCTGGAGAAGGAAACAGCAACCCGTTTCAGTATTCTTGCCTGGAAAATCCCATGGATGGAGGAGCCTTGAGGGCTACAGTCCATGGGGTCACAAAGAGTTGGACACAACTGAGCGACTTCATTTTCACTTGAAATATTTTTCCAGATAAAAAATTTTGAAAGCTCCCTTTTGCCCAAAAGGTATATTCCAAAGTTTTGTCTGCATAGCCCCAAAGCCCCCTGCTGACCTCTACCTACTAATCTCTGATCAGTCTAATCTCTGATCACTCCACTTACCCTACCTTATACTTTAGCCACAGAAAGCTACAAGTGTGGTGTTGTTACTTCCAGCTGGAGTATCCCAGTCTTCCAGCCATCCACCTAACTAACTCTTACCCATTTTTCATGACCCAAGCCAGTAGATATCTCCTCTAAAAGCCGTCAGTGTTTCCCCCAGAAATAATCCATTACACTCTCCTCCCAACATACAGGACAAACCACTCTAAATGTTCGATTTCTAGACTGTCCCCACTTTTTTTAAAACCACTTTATTGAAGTATGGTTGACATGTAAAAATACAGGAAACTTATATAACTCAACAGCCAAATTTTAAAATGAACGAAGGACAAAGACATACAGTTTAGCAGAGGGAACTCTACTCAATATTCTGTAATAATCTGTATGGGAAAGAATCTGGAAAAGAATGGCATATGTACAATGGAATCCCTTTGCCGTACACTTGAAACTAACACTGCGTTGTAATCAACCATAACTCAATATAAATAAAAATTAAATTAAAAAAATAAATAAAATGGGCAAAGGACCTGAATAGACATTTCTCCACAGCTGACATAAACTTGGCCAAAGATACATAAAAAGAGATTCCTCAGGCAAATGCAAACAAAAACCCCAGTGAAATATCACTTCATACCTGTTAGGATGGATATTTCTTAAAAAGAGGTAACAAATGTTGGCAAGGATTTAGGAAAAAGGGGTCCCTGGTACCCTGTTGGTGGGAATGTAAATTGGTACTGCCATTATGGAAAACAGCATGGAAGTTTCTCCCCTCCTTTACTGGAGATGCTTTGAGGTCAGGAATTATGTTGCATCATTCTTAGTATTTCCTTAGCACCAACCCCAGAAAAGGGTATGAGCTATAATAAACACTGGACAAATGAAGGAATAAGGGAGGGGGAGGAGAGCGTTATTCTTTACACACAGTTATAACAGTACTATCCTGGGCCTCCCTGGTGGTTCAGGGGTAAAGAATCCGCCTGCCAATGCAGAAGACACAGGTACGATCCCTGAGTCGGGAAGACCCCCTGGAGAAAGAAATGGCAACCCGCCTCAGTATTCTTGCCTTGGAAATCCCATGGACAGAGATGCCTCGGGGGTTACAAGTTCATGGGGTCACAAAAGAGTTGGACACAACTGAGCAACTAAGACAACAACAAATAATAGTACTATAACCCTGTCGATAGACTTTATCTTGGGATACGTTCCCCAACATTGGAATGTGCTATATAGGTTTATCTATGTATTCTCATCCTTGTTGCTCTGGAACTAATGATTCCATTATGGCTGAGTGAGAGGTTTCAGCAGTCTCTATCTAGGGACAACACCAACTGGCTCCACTCTGGAAGGAAATTCTATTCTTGGCCCCCTCATCAGCATTGCTCACTCCCCAGCTGAGCCCAGAGCCCTGAAGGAGGTCAGCTTGCAGCCTAGCCCGGCAGTGGGACTGAGAAATGGAAGAACAAGTCTTCTCCACCCCACCAGGAAACTGAAAACGCACACGTGCTACACGCATGTGGATGGAAATCTTCCTTCCTGCATCCTTCCCTTCCCTTCTTCTTTCCTTCCTCCCTTCTCCCAGCACATTCGCAAATGAGGTGCTAGTGTAAACTGGAACCTGACAACGTCGGTGGCTGATTCCCCTGCTAATTAACTACAAAAGCCTTCAGGACGCACACCAACCTCAGAGAGGTTGCATCACTTAATTACTATAAAACAACCCCACAGGTTAATGCATGCTTGATCTCAAAGGAGTGGCAGTAATCATTGTGTTATTTATATCAACTGCACAGTATGAAACAAGAACAGAGAATTCAGGCCTAGAAATATGACACAGGTCTGAGTTAAGGGAATGTCCACACCCTTGGCTCCTACTGCTGCTGCTGCTAAGTCTCTTCAGTCGTGTCTGACTCTGTGCAACCCCACAGATGGCAGCCCACCAGGCTCCCCAGTCCCTGGGATTCTCCAGGCAAGAACACTGGAGTGGGTCACCATTGCCTTCTCCAACTACCACTCCCCAAAACTTGGGCTACCATGTTGCTATAGACTCAAATTTTAGACCAAAAATAAATTATTTTGTGTTTTTTCTATTAAAATGCAAATACCATGTATGGCAGATCACATATCAAACCACGATCAATCATTTATGCCTCAGATACATCTAGATAAATTTAGATATTTTTCTGTGGCACTGGTGTTCCAGTGCCTCGAAGAACTGAAAGAGAGTAGCCGGAGCTGAATAGTTGGGGCAGGTTACCATCATGGGTGGAAAACAAGTCAAAAGAAGAATGCTGTTACTGCAGTTGTTTAGTTACTAAGTCGTGTCTGACTCCTTGCAACCCCAGGGACTATAGCCTGCCAGACTCCTCTGGCCATGGGATTCTCCAGGCAAGAATACTGGAGTGGGGTTGCCACTTCCTTCTCCAGAGCAATCTTCCCGACCTGTGTCTCCTGCACTGGCAGGCAGATTCTTTACCACTGAGCCACCAGGGAAGCCCAAAAGAGGAACGAGGGACTAAGAAAGCAAGGCTCACCTATTTCATATTTGTACCTCCTGCCTGGCATTGATAGAATTGTGGACAATCATGTGGAAATAGGAGGTCGAGGAGTCTGACTGTAGCTGGCATTCTATTCTACAGGATTGATTTACTGAAATTTTCTGCCTCTGATTTTTGCATCACTAGCATCCCAAGAATGAAGCAGCATGATTTCCAACTCGGGGTTTCACTTTATACAGTATATCTGCTTCTGACAAGCTCTGGGTAAATAATTTTTCATAAGTCAAATCGTAACGCAGGTATTCCAGGAGAGAATTAGAGAGGAGATCACCCGGAACAGTGAAAATGTCTTGACTGTTTTGTACAAATGCTTGCTTTTCTACATCAGGCTTGCTTGTGAAGTATATTTACTGTGTGTTCACCTCCCTCTCTGGAAGGCAGACTATTTAGAACTCTGTGATGATGACTGATTTAATTTACAAAATGCCTGTTCAGACGGGTAAGGATCTGCAGGAGCTTCCTGATGATCTCATCACGACTCTACGGTATGCATAAAGTAAAGAGGACCACCCCCAAACTGCTAAAAGAGCTGTTCTTCTGTCTGATAAGTTAGTCAAGAAATGAGCAGTCAGTCTCTTCTCCTGTGAAACAGAGAGGATGCCAAGTACTAGATAAGAGACTTCTTTTAGCTACAGGCTCTTCTAGTGAGAACAACTGATAAAAAGCGTGTATATTTGAACAAAAGGCTCGTTTCACAGAAAAGGTTATTAGAAACTCGAGAAGAATGATGTGTCTCATTGTGGTAAATGAGGTCAGACACTCAACCTGCTTCCGACATGGGTCAACAATCTTAAGCATGTTGTGAATGGAAAAGCACGCTCTGTATCTCATCAACTCACCTGGGTTTGTACAAGACAATCCATTCATTCAGTAAGGAATATAACAGGCTTTTTAGGCAGCACCTTGGGGACAAAGTGAAGCATGCCCCCAAAGAACCTGGGAACAAGGGTGCCCACCAAAAGGCAAACCAAACAAGTCAGCACTGAGTGGGACAAAGCATAAAGTCTACCGAGTTCCTTCTGAAGCATAATCGATGATACTGCACCCTGAGACCTTACCTTGACCCAAAAGACGTATTCCTCAAAGCTATCTGCATCCTTTTGCTTTGAATCTTTACTCAACAGTCTGCTGATTGATAACGCAGCTCAATGCCTGGTAAAGGGGCCATCCAGGCATAGGCAGGAGTTCTCTCTCGTTGTAAGTAATCACATTGGCATTCTAGTTTATCCATCAATCTCATGTGAACTGACTTAGTGAGTAGCCATCAGTTTAAATCTGGTCAATTCTAAGTATACCGATAAAGCCCAGTTTCTGTAGCCCAATAGACAGTGGTACATTTACAAAGCTGCTGCTATATAGCACCAAGAAGATTTTCTAAGGCTTTATCCTTTTGTTTGCCATTAATCTTTTTCCATTCTTTCACCATTGCTTAAAAGGTAAATTTCCCTTAATGGTTTGACTCATAAGCAGTATCTATACAATACCCAAAATGCTAGTTGATCATAGACTTAGAGAATGAACTCATGGTTACCAGTGGGGAAGGCTGGGGGGAAGGGATAGCTTGGGAGTTTGGGATGGACATGGACAGACTGCTATGTTTAAAATGGATAACCAACAAGGACCTACTGTAGAGGACAGGAAACTCAGCTCACTGTGAAGCCAGAATGGGAGGGCATTTGGAGGGAGAATGGATACATGTATATGTATGACTGAGTCTCTTTGCGCCCCACCTGAAACTATCGCAACATTGTTAATTGGCTATACATCAACATAAAAATTTTTTTAAAAAAAGAACTAGTTTGTCTCTTTGAATTGTGGAATGAAAAATGCAGTAGAAATGTTATTTAGCAGCAGAGGCAGAGGTGCAAGCTAGACTTGAGGTCAACAGTAACACCTGAGGATAAACTTTTTAGTGCCACAGACCCCTTTAAAGGAATCTGAGGAAAGCTCTGAGTCCCCTCTCCATTAAAATGCACAATCACAAGATTTGGAGTTTGGGGTCCATGAATCCTAGATACAGACTGCTACTTAAGAAGCGTGATCTCATGCAAATCTGTCATCTTATAGATGGGGAAACCGAGGCTTTGTGGAGGGAAATGACTAACCTGAGCTGACACGGCTAGTTACAGGAAGAAACAGAATTAGGTCTTTAACATCTTCAAACCAACACTCATCTCATCAACTTTTTCCCACCGTATAACAAGTCATACTGACACCAAGCAGATGCAGCAATAATAATGTGGAAACTAGCCGGTTCATGCTGCTTGGATACCATCCTCTCTCGGGACATAAGAAGACTCCAACCAGACTCCTCACCCAACGACCCCCATTCTATAAGCCAAGCTGCACTAAGTCATCCGGCTCTTGAGTCTTTATTCCTCTCTTTTAAAATGGGAGCTTAGGGACTTCGCTAGTAGTCCAGTGGTTAAGAATGCTCCTTGCAATGCAGGGAACAAGGGTTCCCCTGGTTGGTAAACTAAGATCCCACATGCCATGGGGCAACTAAGCCACAACTATTGAGCCCACACCCACAAGATGCAACTGAGACCCAACACAGCCCAATAAATACGTTTAAAAAAAAATGGGACCTGAAAGAGGGAAGCAGAACTGACCAACCCATTCTGGAGAAGATTCCAGAAGTTACCAGTCTTTCCTCCTGCAATATGCAAACTCTGGGTTTGCCCAGTGATTTCAATCAAACAAATGTGAAATCGTGGAAAGAAAATAGCCAATTTATATGGATTAACTAGTCTGGTCAATGAAAACACTCCATCTGAGGGGCCCAGGAAGGTTTCTCCTAAAGCAATCTCTCTGCAAACTATTAACTAAAAATTCTATGATGTTTTATAGGCCTCCCTCGTAGCTCAGTTGGTAAAGAACCTGCCTCAATGCAGGAGACTCAGGTTCGATTCCTGGGTTGGAAAGATCCCCTGGAGAAGGAAATGGCAACCCACTCCAGTATTTTTGCCTGGACAATCCCATGGACAGAGGAGCCTGGCAGGCTACTGTCCATGGGGTCACAAGAGTAGGACATGACTTAGCAACTAAACCACTGCCACCGAAGTGCTTTCAGGTAATACACCACCCGAGGAAAGAAAAATTAAAGGGAGAGAAGGGTTAGCAAATCCTTCATGTTAAATGGTTTATTTCCAAAACAACTCTGAAATAAAGACCTTTCTAACTCGTAAGGAATCGGACTCAGAATGGCTAAGTATTTTGTACAAAGTCACACAGTAACTAGTAGAACCAGGACTCAAATTCTAATACAATCTTATTTTCTAGATGACAAGTTGAGGTTCTAAGAGGTTATGTCATTCCTTTTTTTCATTCACTTCCTAAGTTATGGTTCTTGTATTTGAACTCACAACTTTAGATCCTAAAGCAAGCCTTTCATCCCATTGAGTCAAAGTTTCTCAACGTTCTCTGCAAAGCACCCAAATGGGAATCACCTGGTTGCTCCATTTTTGAGAAAAATAGGTCTTGAGTGAGAATTCTTAAAGTGTGGCGCTTGGACCAACAGCTGAGAACACTTGTTAGAAATGCAAGATTTCAGACACCACCCAGGACCTACTAAATCAGAAACTCTGGGTGTGGGGGTCAGGAATCTATGTTTTAAGTCCCCCGGGTAACTCTGATGCCTTTTTGAGAAACATTCACTAATGACATGCCTTCCCTTAACCCCTCCCGAAGGCAACTCATTTACACCTGAACTTTTTCTAGATAGAACGATCCTAACACATGTAACCTCACCTCAAAAAGCACTAACAGGTATTCAGCATTTGTTCTAAGTCCATCATACTCTACAAGGCTCCAAACCTTGTGGCATTTGATTCTACCGCCTAATTTCATTGTAGTCTCTTTTCCCCAAACACGATCAGAAATCAGAGGACTCGAGAATCTGCTGAGAATCACGGACATAGAGAATAGACTGGCGGTGTCAGTGGCAGGGCTTGGGGGAGGGTTGGAGTGGCAGGTTGGGATTAGCAGATGTAAGCTTTTATATACAGAATGTAGAAACGACAGAGTCCTACTGTATAGCACAGGGAACTATATTCCACATCCTTTGATAAGCCATAATGCAAAAGAATATCTTAAAAAAGAATATATGTATATGTACGTATAACAGAACCACTTTGCTATACAGCAGAAATTAACACATTGTAAGTCAACTATAATAATAATTTAAAAAATCTATCTGCTGAACGAACTCCACCCTGAATGTGTCCTCAGAGATTGTTCCTAACGAAGAGGAAAAGGATGCCCAACACTATCGTTTGCTTAGGAAACTACTCTGAACAGAATTCTTAATGGTGATGTTTACATGAATTTGAGCAAACTCCAGAAGACAGTGAAGGAGAGGGAGGCCTAGCATGCTACACACAGTCCATGGGTAACACAGTAGGACACGACCTAGTGACTGAACAACAAAAAGGTTAGAAAATAGAGTTTCCTCCAAGAGAACCCACCAGTGTCGATTGTAAGGCTTTGTTTGTTTCAGAGCTAAGCTTGCCCGTGTGATGTTGATGTGTGGGCCTTTCATAGTATGTCTTGGTGGGTGGTTCGTTTTATGACACTAAATGTTCTTCTCAAGCAGGTGGTTGGCTGGATAGACTAAAACTAATTAGTTTGTTCTTGGAGAAAAGCGAGCCTTATTTCAGATGTGTCCAGGTAGGTTATTTGCTTGAATTACACGCGCGTTCTAACAAGGAGTGAAAATGTGTTACCCTTCCTGGAGTCTGCTATATTTTATCATGGCAAACACAATCAGCAGTACCAAATGCAACTATAATATTCACTGGTTAAACCAACCCCATCCTGCATCTCCCATGTTACTGCTCAGCAATTGAATTTGCCTGCGATCCCGCTGCGGGCTACGCTTTCACAAGGGATGGTGCAATACTGCCACCGTGTGGTTCCCAGGTGAAAATGGCTGAGGCAAAAATAACCGTCCGCATTGAAAAGGCTGCACTGCTTGAGTCTCCCAAGAGGCTTAACCTTTGAGTTTGAGCTTAGACTTCAGATGCAAGAGGACAGATGAGGACTTTCTTTGGGTGGACACAAAACATTAATCAGAAAGTGAGGCAGTGCCTGGGTAATCAGGTACCCCCAGGAATTCCCATTTTCAATTCTCCTTCAATTCATTCTGTTCTCTTCCCACCCTGTTCCTTTCTTGTTGGTAGCTTTTATTTGAGTACAGCTTAATCAATTTCCATGCCATTCCTAAATCTCAGCTACTGGCCATTTAAGGTCCACCCCACCCCCAACCAAGTTCAAAGCATAGACCCCACCCCCGTTATGTTTCTCCAGGTTTCACAAAGCCTTCATCCAACCATTAAGAACCAGCTCTTATCCTGGTCTGTAAGAGGGAAAAAAGAAAGAGACGGAAAAAGACGGGAGATCCCGAAAACTCACAATGATCAGTCCAGCGGTTGACTTGCCTGCTCTTAGACATTTCTTCCCTCTTTATTAATTGTATAGGAGTTTTTAGTTAGTATGAATATCAGAGACTCACAAACCATCTTAAACTTTCAAAGAAAAAGAAAAGAATCATTTTTCTAAATGAATTAAAGATGTATCTTAGGAAGTTTATTTACCTGAAAAGAACAATCTCCAAAACTTGCACAAGTGCACCTTCAGGGTTCCAAGAACATGTGGTTTCTTACAATTAACTAGTACAAACTGAGGGTGTCAAGCACACTTCTGATGAAGAAAAATCTGGTTACCCTTTATTTTTATAGTTTCCCCATATTATTAATGGCCCTACTGCATCCTAGGCCCTGAGTAGGCCCTCTATGTCCATGCTATTTCTAATTCCCAGGTTAGAAATAGCAGTTTGCTTTTTTTTCTAAATGCCTCTTTCAAAACTAAACACGAGCGTACACACACACAGAGTTCTTGTCTGGAACCCTTATTTGCAGCAGTGATGAAGAATCTCTTTTGCTCCTATAGTATGGCTGACAGCTTTAGTGTTTCCTCCTTTGAAAAAGTTAAATTCAAAATGGCTTTTATCTTTGTCGCTGGAGATGAGTTGACATTTAATGTAAAATGAGACATTTAGCTGCCTCTATGAAGGCAGAGTAGGGGGTTTTCTAAGAGAATAAGCACATTTGTTTGTCAGATCTGCTGGCCAGCAGCTTTGGTTAAATCAAGTTTAATCCTCCCAGCTTATCCTCACCTCACCTGAAGCAGCTGGAAAGTTTTCCCCCACATTCCTTCCACCCTGAGAAGTGCTGCCTCCTGCAGACGTGTGTATCAACAGGGAGCTTACTGAGAAAGCTGGGAATGTTCATTCCGAGAGAATTTAAAGAAACGTAACAGCCATAGAAAGGAACGAAACTGAATCAGTTGTAGTGAGGTGGATGAACTAGAATCTGGGATACAGAGTGAAGTAAGTCAGAAAGAGAAAGACAAATATCATATATTAACGCATATAGTATGGAATCTAGAAAAATGGTATTCATGAATCTATGTGAAAGCAGGAATAGAAACGGAGACATAGAGACCGGACACAGTGAGGGAAGGAGAGGCTGAGACGAACTGGGAGAGTAGCATCATCATATATACACTGTCATGTGTAAAATAACACGTGGGAAGCAGCTGTATAACACAAGGCGCTCTGTGACAAGCTCGGCGGGTGGGAGGGAGGCTCAAGAGAGAGGGAGATATGTATACTTATAGCCGATTCATGTTGTTGTACAGCAGAAACTAACCAACACTGTAAAGCAATTATCCTCCATTTAAAAAAAAAAAAAAGTCTTTAACAATTAAATTTAAAAAAGAAAAACATAACATGTACCCACACTAGCAGGATCAATATTCACTTACACTATATTCAGATGCACAAAGAGCCTTTTTATTCCTCCGTTTTGATCGGCTTCCCTCACAGGACTTCAACCAGCTGATGGCAGAAGAAAAAAATGAAATGTCTATCCGGCCTAGCAATGTAGTCTTGGTTGGAATCCCATCTCGGCTGGGCTGGCTTGGGTTCGTGCTTACTGTTTCAGAGTCTGCACCTCCCCATCCCGGGCGCCTCCTAAGCTGATACCTTGGAGTCTGAAAGGAACACTGTAGCTTTGTGACCTCTCGGGGAGAGAGGGGAGATGGCCGGGGTCCTTGAGATGTCGGCCAGCAATCACAGAAAAGGATATAGGCTGGGTTCTCCTTGCCTGGAGCCCACGGAGGTGTGAGCAGGTGCCCTGGACTTTCTGCTGGTGCCACTGTGTCATTGGCTAACACCGCTGGGGTCTGCTGGACTCAGTTCACCTCAGTTCCTGCTGACACAGGGGACACAGCCCTGAGGTCTGCCAGGAATCACTGCCTTGCTGTCCTCAGCAACACTGACTCCTCTGCACCCTGGAAGTGAAAGTGTTGGTCGTTCAGTCATGTCCAACTCTTTGCAACCCCGTGGATTGTAGCCCATCAGGCTCCTCTGTCCATGGGCTTCTCCTGGCAGGAATGCTGGAGTGGGTTGCCATGCCCTCCTCCAGGGGACCCTCTGAACTCAGGGATAGAACCTGGGTCTCCCACACTGCAAGCAGATTCTTTACCATCTGAACCACCAGTTTTCCCCCTGAAGTAACCCCTTTCTGCCAGGCTCCCCAGGCAGGCTCTGCAAAAGTCAGTGGCCAGCCCTGGGGTGTGAGGAAATCCTAGGTCCCTTTCAGTCACTTGAGAAGGAAGGCTGGTTCAGAAAAGCCAGGCCCTCCTAGGCCTAACCCAGCTAAGCTGCCAGTGTCTCCTGACAAAGCTGCCACAGGTGGCTGCACGGGCAACCTGAGGAACCAGTCTACACCCAGAAACCCAGCTTACTGCTGGTATCTCACACACAGTCACACACACACACACAGTCACACACACACACAGATAGTCACACACAGTCACACACAGTCACATACACACAGTCACACACACACACACAGTCACACACACACACAGTCACTCACAGATAGTCACACACACTCAGACACAGTCACACACACACACACACTCACACACACACACTTCCCATCGCCCCAGCGCAGGCCCAGAAGAAAGATCTCACTCCCCCTCTTCACTTCATTTCTCTCCCTCCTCTTCTCCCCATTCCCCTATGCCAGAGGGATAGACCATGGAGTTTCCATTTCCTCTGCAAACCAGCCTCCTTCTGCACATCAAGCCTTGTGCTCTACCCATCCTAGGCAGAAGGAGGAGCCTCTGCACTTGGAAAATCTTTATCCTTTAATCTACTGAGGCCTCCTCTCAATGTGCTGGGAGTGAGTGTGTGCTTAGGCACTCAGCCGTGTCCAATCCTTGCAGCCCCATGGACTGTGTAGCCCACCAAGCTCCTCTGTCCATGGAATTCTCCAAGCAAGAATACTGGAGTGGGTTGCCATGCCCTCCTCCAGGGGATCTTCCCAACCCAGGGATGGAACGCAGGTCTCCAGCCTTGCAGGTAGATTCTTTACCATCTGAGCCACCAAGGAAGAGGGACCCCTAAAAAAGTAGTCCTAGATGTCTTTTTCCCTCAGGGGGAAAATGTCTTATCTTACTGCAGAATCAAAAACACTATTTTGAACACCAAACCTGGAATATTAACTCCTTCTTTCTCTTTGCCTCCCTCTAGTAACCATTCGAAGAGTTAGGAGGATTGCCTCAAGTAAACTAGGGAGAAGATTACATGTAGGGAAGTGCCTAATAAGAAAACATTTCAAAATATCACCCTAGCTCTTCAATTAAATTCTCCAGATCCTTCCTGAGTACCTGCTTCATCTTCAGTTACTGAGAAAGCACTACAGGAAGTACAGAAGCAACAGGATACATGGTCACAACCTCAGGGAACTTTCAGTCTAACAGTAAGAAAGACTCTTAAATAATCAAAGGGAAGACCTGACTTGCACAAACGGCTGGCGAGAGCACTAAACTGCTGCCAGTTCGAAAGGCCCTCTCCGACCCCTGGTGTTTCCCTTCCTCCTCTGCTATGGTGAGGCTCTTAAATTTGTAATCTCTCTGCCTCTTGCAAGAGAAGCCCTGAAGCAGAGAGCAGGCAAGCAACCCCTGCACTGTGCACTGGTGTCTGCAGCGCCCCCTGTCGTCAGGAACCCACAATTCCCCAGGGGAAGAGGGGAATGGATGAGGACACCTACCCTACCGGGTCTCAACTGTACACAATCGATTTATGCTCATAATTATTTTAAGTACTGCACAAGTCACATAAAACTTGACCAAACAGCCACTAATTAAATGCTATGCAAAACCTCTCATTCCTGTGCACGTTTCTAATATATCAGAGTCCACTGAAAGAGAAATCTCACATCAAGTAATTTCCACCCGTCTGCTCTATGTTCAGTAAGACCTCTTAAAAGAATGGTAGATGTTGATTTTTTTAAAAAAGTCAACTTTCATAGAGAGAAGACTTAAAAGAATAGAACTAAATATTGCCAGTAATTATTCCGGATCGTGTGTGTGTGTGTGTGTGTGTGTGTGTGTGTGTGTGTTTCTTTATACGTTTGAGAGAAGCACCAACATTGAATAAGCTACAAATAGAGCATGAAAAAGTGTAACATTTAGAAGTCAGAATCTTAGGTGATGCTGATACTGGTGGTGTAAGCGTAAGTACAAATTAGAAATAAGGGGAAAAAGGCAATTCTCCATGAGGCAAAGAAAATGGAAAGACACCATCCTCCAACTCCCTTTCTTCTTTGAGCTTTACCTTTAAAAACTCATCATTGTAAGCTCTTTCTCTGCCTCCTCAAAATGTATGTAAATCTCTTTAGAAGGTAAATAATCCTCTTGCCAATTTTACAATCCAAGGATGTTTCCTCCAGGAGCAGGGAACCATCTCTTTGAAAAGTAATCATCAAGAAAGATAGGACCCTATCTCTCAGTTTCATGGGAGGACAGGAGCCTCCCTTCCTGAATTCATATTGTAAACTTACCTCTTGTCAGGAGATATGAGAAATTTACTTTTTCTTTGGATAAAGGCAACTAGCAAACACAGATCATTATCCCCATCACATGGTGAATTTAGGAAGAACAACTACATGTGCAAACAGTACTGTTAAGTCCTCTTGAGGGCCAGTTGTCCTTGATCTTGAGAATGTGTATGGAATGGGTGTATCTGCTTGGCTAAACAAACTATCGGAAAGGGTGAGATTTCTTTCTATATTTGTAATTTCTTAATGGGTTGCCTGTGATACGCATCATGTCCTTGTTTAATGCTGCTTCAGTAATAAAACTGTTTCTCTTCTATCCTTGTGGAGAGGTTTTCTGAGTTGGCAGGAGGTTTATTTTTTCTGATTCTTTTTTTAACACAACTCTTTCTGTATTGAATAATTTGTGTATTTGTGATTTTTTAAATAATGTAATATCTTGATATTACACCATAGAATTGATATAAGAATTAAACCCACCTGAATGTTATTCCCATGGCAAATAGAGGAAAAAATGGAAACAGTGAGAGACTTTATTTGCTTGGGCTCCAAAATCACTGCAAATGGCGACTCCAGCCAAGAAATTAAAAGATACTTGCTCCTTGGAAGAAAAGCTATGACCAACCTAGAGAGCATATTAAAAAGCAGAGACATTACTTTGCTGACAAAGGCATGTCTAGTCAAAGCTATGGTTTTTCTAGTAGTCATGTATGGATGTGAGAGTTGAACCATAAAGAAACCTGAGCACCGAAGAATTGACGCTTTTGAACTCTGGTGTTGGAGAAGACTCTTGAGAGTCCCTTGGATAGCAAGGTGATCCAACCAGTCCATCCTAAAGGAAATCAGTGCTGAATATTCACTGGAAGGACTGATGCTGAAACTAAAACTACAATACTTTGGCCACCTGATGTGAAGAATTGACTCACTGGAAAATACTCTGACACTAGGAAAGACTGAAGGCAGGAGGAGAAGGTGACAACAGAGGATGAAATGGTTGGATGGCATCATCGACTCTATGAACATGAGTTTGAGCAAGCTCCAGGAGTTGGTGAGGGACAGGGAAGAGTCAGACACGACTGAGCGACTGAACTGAATTGAATGCTATTTAGTTGTTTTGCAAAAAAAACTAGGAATTAAATACCAGAAAGGAGGGAT
This sequence comes from Redunca redunca, assembly GCA_006410935.1. NCBI lineage: Eukaryota > Metazoa > Chordata > Mammalia > Artiodactyla > Bovidae > Redunca > Redunca redunca. The sequence goes on from SJYQ01000899.1 coordinate 359,816, forward strand.
AATTCTGGAATATTCTGGATAATCTTTAACATGATTGATTAACTATTATAAAATTTGGTTTCTCCAGCTGAAAAATGAGGATTACGTAACATGCATTAATCAATTACAGGTTTTGGGAGACGTTTAAATGTCTTCTTAATATGGCCCCAAGTTTAGTAAACATCTGCTTTGATCACATACCTGTAACTCCAAACCCTCTGTTCATCTGTAAAAGCTTCCTTGGATGGAGTAAGTCTTCTTTTAACTCTGGCTCTTCTACAGAGGAAAAAACAAAAACATTTCAGGATTTTTCCAGTGATTTTCAAAGTAAGACTACACAATGTTCTTTAAAATAGAGGTGTCTTTGACACTGGTGTAAGGTCACTCCCTACCTTATCCACATTATCTATTCTATTTCTATCAGCAAAATCTTCAGAGATTTTGTCATTGGGCATATTCAGTTTCTTTTTAAATTACACATGTATTTTAAATACAAATACCTCCTATACTTTTCTGACATTTAAAGAATTCCACAGCAATGAACAATGGCCTCATAACAAAGATCAATAATAGTTTCTTTTGCAACAAATCTTTAATTAACCCAAAATTCGAACACTGTCACCATAAGAGCAAACAGACAAAAGCCTATCTGGTTTCTATTGGGTTTGCCTAAAAAGTGCATTCAGGTTTTCCATAAGATGTTATGGAAACCCAAACAAACTTTTTGGCCAACTCTATAAATTCCTACATTAAAACTCACAGGTAGACCTATAGCTTAGTCATCATATATACCTTACAAGGTTTATTTTGCTATTTGCACCATTTAAATTAAGTTTAATTTTAGCAATTTAGCCTTGAACACTAGTCATATGAGAAGCTCCCAATTTCCTAAGATACCAAGACTTAAACAATTAAGAGCATAAATTTGAAATCAAACAGATCTGCTGAACCATAAACTAACAGTGTGTCCTTGATCAAGTTATTTAACCTCGCTTCGAAGTTTCCTCAGCTGAAAATGAGTTAAAATTAAATAAGATAATGCCCTTAATAAAGCATACTGCTGCTAAGTCACTTCAGTTGTGTCCAACTCTGTGTGACCCCATAGACGGCAGCCCACCAGGCTCCCCCGTCCCTGGGATTCTCCAGGCAAGAACACTGAAGTGGGTTGCCATTTCCTTCTCCAATGCATGAAAATTAAAAGTGAAAGTGAAGTCGCTCAGTCGTGTCCGACTCTTAGCAACCCCATGGACCACAGCCCACTGGGTTCCTCCCTCCATGGGATTTTCCAGGCAAGAGTACTGGAGTGGGGCGCCATTTGCCTTCTCCTTAATAAAGCATAATGATTAGAAATTGTTACATAATCACTCTATTCAGCTCTGTCATTCAAAATCCATATCTCTGTAGCCAGTGTCTCTGCTGATGACCCTGGTAATTTGTTGTTGCCGTTCAGTCGCTCAGTCCTGTCTGACTCTGCGACCCCAAAGACTGCAGCGTGCCAGGCTTCCCTGTCCTTCACGGTCTCCCGGAACTTGCTCCAACTCATGTCCATTGAGTCGGTGACGCCATCCAACCATCTCATCCTCTGTCATCCCCTTCTCCTCCTGCCTTTGATCTTTCCCAGCATCAGAGTCTTTACTTTTTTAAAAAATAAGAAAGAAAACAGGAGAAGTTCGTAAAATGCCCTCACAAATTCTCATGCAACAAAAGACCAATAAAACTCAGCCTGACTTCCACATAAGGGACGGGTTTTTCAGTTTGTCCCTTTAAGAAAGCAGAACTCTGAGTCCACCACTCAGCCAAAAATAAAATAAAATTCCAACTTCTGCTCACTCCTATCAGAGAGACTTTCAACCCAATTTCTTATTCTATGGTTCAAATCAGCATCACAACAGCATGCTTCAAATTAATTAAAAGACATTCCTTTCCATCCAAGGTATAATCACGGCAATTTACTTCCAAACATAATCAAGAAAGTATGTAAAGGAAGATAAACCATATGAAGAATTTTTTCATGTGTGAAGTTAATTGATTTTCATATCTTTTTTTAATGTTTCAAATAAGGATTCTAAAAGACTAGGTTTCCTGAAATATCTCAACTCAGAATAATTTTGGAATAAACTCTTCAAAAGAGATTACACTTTCCACAAAAAAAAAAAAAAAAAAAAAAACAGCTCCCAGGCTATGGGGGTAGTGGGGCACTTGGTGAATTTGTTATAGGCCTGCAGTAGCTACATTCAGAGTTCTGGGAACTCTTGACCAGAATTCCTTTGAATAGTCAAAAGAGGGCAAAAAGAGTGATGAAAATAAGTTCTTTCAGTAAAGCTTAGAGCTATGTATTTTAACAGGCCAGATCAGGTTTATGGAGAAAAAACTGCTGGCCATGTTTGATTGTCTTCAATTTTGGGGGGAAAAAACAAACAAACAAGCAAAAACTCAGGCAAACAAAAAAACTGTTCACCTGCAATATTCACTTCCAAAAAGAAGACTGATCCCCTCTATTGAAAGCCAAATAAGAGCTTCACGGAGACAATAGACACAGCTACCTCAATTGCAAATAGGGATTCTAAAGGTTTCCCCAGTCCTGATTCCCTACATTCACATTTCCACAGCCCCTTAAATTTACTCCTGAGCCCCTCCAGTGAATGCCCCCACTAACACAGAAACATTGCGGGAGGGCAACGTTATAGTCCCATGAGCAGTCATCGCCAGTGTTTGTCCAGGATCTTCACAATTAAGGACCCTTGTCACTCTCTTCCCCAGATTCCCATGCATTGAAACATCATTGTTTCTGTGGCTGTTGCTTAGTGGAAGAGTCGTTTAGACTCTTCGTGACCCCATGGACTGTATGTAGCCCACCAGGCTCTTCTGTCCATGGGATTTCATTATGCTAATAACCAATAATAAGCTAACAGCATTTATTAATAATCCTTTGTTACCCATTTTTTTTAATTAATGAAGGGCACAGAAAATGATAATTTAAGTTCTGATCAACACAGGGCTACCACATTACCGCAGTGAGCTGATATAATACCAGCCAAAATCCAGTAAAGGTGGTCCACAGTCCAAAGCCTGGAGCCAGAGCACCCAGGGTAGATTTCTGGCTCTGCCACGTGTCAGCTGTGTGGCTTTGGGCAAGTTGCACAGCCTCTCTGTGCCTCAACGATCTCACCTCTATGCTGCTAGTAATAACTGTACCTATCCATAGGGCTGTTGGAGAGACTAAAATGAGTTCATATACTTACAGAACTTAAAACAGTGCTGAAACATAGTAAATGCTAATTTAAAGTAGCTTTAATTTTTTAAACAGCTTCATTTCCAGGAAATACTTCTAGAAACTTGTGTCCCTGGATGTCTCGATCTAAGTGAGACTGTGTGTTAGTCTCTCAGTCGTGTCCGACTCTTTGCGACCCTATGGACTGTAGCCCATCAGGCTTCTCTGTCCATGGAATTCTCCAGGCAAGAATACTAGAGTGGATTGCCATTCTCTTCTCCAGAAGTACTTCTCAACCCCAGGATCGAACTCTGATCTCCTGCCTCGCAGGCAGATTCTTTACCCTTTGAGCTAGAGGGAAGTCTAAGTGAAGATCTAAGTGAAGAACTCTACATTAAGGCCTTTTAAAAGTCATCTTGTTTTCATGTGGCCCATAATTCAGCACTCACCATAGTAATTAATTGTAGCTTTAATATCCTCATTCTGTACCAGGTGAGGTAAAAAGAAATAAAAATTATCTGTAGTAGACTAAATATGTCAGTAACATAATGTTATCATTTAAACTCTAGATTTTTAAGAAAAACGGTTTTATCCTTTATAAAGTATCACTAGGACATAAATGCTATCTCCATTTCCTTCACTCAAGATGCAAGCAATTGTTGGATAAAAGCGAGCACTTCACAGGGGCTGTGAAGAGGTGTGCTCAGTCATGCAATCAGATTTGACTCTTTTGCGATCCCATGGACTGAAACCTGCCAGGTTCCTCTGTCCATGGGATTCTCCGGGTAGGAATACTGGGGTGTGTTGCCATGGCCTCCTCTAGGGGATCTTCCTGATCCAGGGATTGAACCCACATCTCTTGCTTCTCCTGCATTGGCAGACCTGGGAAGCCTAAGGAAAAGGAATAGAAAATAGAAGGGCAAGAGAAGTCAACTGAGGGACATATGTCAAAATACCCTAAATGGACAACTGTATTACTATTCCCAGAAAAAGTGAAGGACTCTAAAATCTTGGCATAAGGAAACAGCTCTGAAAATGTCAGTGGCCAAATCTTTCCAAGTGCTGAAATGGAAAACTATCCAGAGTGAGTGTTGGGCTGCCCAGTCCCCATCCTGCCATCCTCAGAACGCCAGCACTCGGGACGCTCTTCCCAAGCACGACCCTCTAGGCAGACACCCTCCCCGCCTCCACTGCCAATCGGTTTCTAATGCCGACTCTGTGATCTTTGAAATTACCCTGTGGCTTGATTTTTCTCATTTGTAAAATAGAGATAATATCTGGACCCACCTTACAGTCTTTGCTTTTAGTTACTCTTTATTTTTTGGCTGTGCCAAGGGGCCAGTGGGACCTCAGTTCCCTGACCAGGGACCGAACCCACACCTTCTGTGTGGCAATGGAAATTCAGAGACTTAACCACTGGACCATCAGGAAAGTCCCTATAGGGTTTTATAAAGATTAAATGAGTTAATGCATATAGAGCTCCTATAACTGTGACTGGCACACACTAAGTGTTACCTAAGTCTAAAATATTATTTTTATTTTAAAAAACTGGCTCCTAAACTTCTCCCCAGTCCTAATGAGTCAGACTCTATAAACCTTCCCCTAGGTGATTCTCATATGAGAAAGCTTTGGGAACTATGGATGGGCAACTTTATTATTTTAAGTGAGATTATCACTTAGTTATCTCATTTAAAACATCTCTAAATGGGTCAAAAGGTACAAACTTCCACTTATAAAATAAACAAGTCAGGACATGTATAGTGTACAGCATAGTGACTATATTACTAATCATGTGTAAAACTAATATTTTATTGTATATTTCACAGTTGCTAAGACAGCAGATCTTAAAAGTTCACACTACAAGAAAAAAAATCCTGGCAAGGTATGGTGATGGATATTAACTTGTGATTATTTCACAATACATACAAATATTGAATTACTATGTTATATACTTGAAACTAATATACTGTTATATGTCAATAATATCTCATTAAGAAAAAATTAAAAAACCAAAACCCAAGGGAATTCCCTAGTGGTCAAATAGGACTCAACTCTTTCATTGCTGGGGCCTCAGTTCGATCCCAGTTTGAGGAAGCAGGATCCCACAAGACAAGCAGTGTGGCCAAAAAGAAAAAAAAAAAAAGCCCATGAGGCACTTACCAGAAAAAGCAAAAAAATTAAACAAAAGTCCCTGGAACAGAAATATGAGACAATCTGTTGGATTTAGACCAGCTGTTCTCAACTGAGATGAGTTCTTACTGCCTCCCATCCCAGAGTACGCTCATCAGTTCGTGCAGAAGTTTTTGCTTATAACAACTGGTAAGGAAATGCTACTGGTATCCAGTGGGGAGAGACCAGACATGCTGCTAAACATCCTACAATGCAGAAGCCAGTCCCCAGAATGAAGATTTATCAGGTCCAAAATATCAACAGAGTTAATATTGAGAAACCCTGATGGATCGGTGCTTCCCAAATTTTTATGTGCTTACAAATCACCTGGGGATCTTGTGAAAGTGTGTATCTTCAGATGTAAAGAACAGACTTCTGGACTCTGTGGGAGAAGGCGAGGGTGGGATGATTTGAGAGAATAGCACTGAAACATGTATGTTACCATATCTGAAACAGATCACCAGTCCAGGTTCGATGCATGAGACAGGGTGCTCAGGACCAGTGCACTGGGATGACCCTGAGGGGTGGGATGGGGAGGGTCAGGCTGGGGACACATGTACACCCATGGCTGATTCACGTCAATGTGGCAAAACCACTACAATATTGTAAAGTAGTTAGCCTCCTGCTGCTGCTACTGCTGCTGCTAAGTCGCTTCAGTCACGTCTGACTCTGTGCGACCCCATAGACGGCAGCCCACTAGGCTCCCTTGTCCCCGGGATTCTCCAGGCAAGAACACTGCAGTGGGTTGCCATTTCCTTCTCCAATGCATGAAAGTAAAAAGTGAAAGTGAAGTTGCTCAGTCGTGTCCGACTCTTAGCGACCCCATGGACTGCAGCCCACCAGGCTCCTCCGTCCATGGGATTTTCCAGGCAAGAGTACTGGAGTGGGGTGCCACTGCCTTTTGCAATACAAATAAATTAATTAATTTTAAAAAAAAAAGAAAGTGTGTGTCTTGACTCAGTAAATCTAAGGTGAGGCCTGAGACTCTGCTCCTCTAATAGACATCACTGGGGAGTTTGTCAGAATCATTTCAGGCTCCATCCCAGGACTGTTGGATCATAATCTGTATTTTAACAAGTTCCCTGAGGGATTTACATGCAAAGGTTGAGAAACATTGCTTTAGAAAATCCAATCAGGTTTGTCTGTCTTTTGCATGCTCAGTTGGGTCCTACTCTTTGCCATCCCATGGACTATAGCCTGCCAGGCTCCTCTGTCCATGGGAATCTCCAGACAAGAATACTGGATTAGGTTGCCATTTCCTCCTCCAGGGGATCGTTCTGACCCAGATATTGAACCCGTGTTTCCTGCATCACAAATCAGGTTTGTGCTAATCCACAAAAGAGAAAGCTATTTTTCAGACCTATTGACAAAGACTAAGACTGGACATTACTTTCTAGGCAATTTTTTAATATTTAAATATATGAGAAAACTGCAAAGATTTTATTAGATTACTTTATTAAATTTTATTAATATTAAATAATAATTTATAATTATAAAGAATAATTTTTATAATTATTCAAGAATTCAGACATTCCAAGTAGGTCTTACTGTTCCTCAGTCAAAACCTCTCACTGCTTAGAGGTGTTCTGAAACACAGGAAGGGCAGGGGAGAGCAGAGGAGGGATGGATGGGAAAGAGAGAGGAAGGGAAGGGAGAAGAGGAAGAAGAAGGGAAGAAGGAGGAAATGAGGAAAGAATAAGAGAAGAAGGAAGGAAGGAAAGAAATAGAATGTAAGGATGTAGAGAGGATAAAAGGAAAGAAAGAAGGAAGGAGGAAGAAAAGAAAAAGAGACAGTGAGGTTTGAAAAATGCTCTGTACAACTTTAAGCAAAATGATTTCTTTACTGCAGGACTTATCAGAGCCTTTAATGTTCTTATGTGCAATTTGAAATTCCAAAGGGAGATATTTTCGACATATGACTATAGAAGCTTTTATTATAGAGCTTCTCAAGGCCTTCATATTCTAAGGAACTCAGCTTTGGAAATGTTGGTGTAAGTAAACCATTTTCTTTCCTGGACCTTTAAAAGGACTATCATGCATAATCTTTCCAGACCACTCAAACTCTACTTTGTATCCTTAGGAGCCAGAATGTGTGTGTGTATGTGTGTGTTAGTCACTCACGTGTGCCCAACTCTGCAACCCCATGGACTATAGCCCACCAGGCTCCTCTGTCCTTGGAATTTTCCAGGCAAGAATACTAGAGTGGGTTGCCATTTCCTTCTCCAAGGGGATCTTCCTGATCCAGGGATTGAACCTGGGTCTTCTGCATTGCAAGTGGATTCTTTACTGTCTAAGCCTCTGGGGAAGCCCAGGAACCAGAATAGGCACTAATAAATAAGAACAGCAGGTATCATTTTAACCATCTTGCCATACCAGGCACTGTGCTAGACACTTGACATGCATTTTCTCAGATTCTCACAGCAAGCTGACAGGTAGGAATGAACTCAATTTATACCTAAAGGAAATGAGACACAGAAGCTGAGAAATTTACCCCAAACTATGCCTGCTGGTGAAGGCTGGTAAGCTCACCCAGATCCACTTAATGAAACATTGTCTTCCCTGACATGGGGGTTAGATTCAAACCCTGACCACAGACATCTCTTCTTGGAGACCTGACTGCCTTTTTGCTAGTAACTGGCTTAGCCTCTGCCTTGATCTCTCACCCACATCTCCATCATCCTCGTTTGCTTGCCTTTAACATTTCTGTTCAATTCAGTGTCCTCAGCAGTGACCGACTTTCACAGACTCACCCACCTTTCCCATAGATAAGCCCCTATGTTGGAGACCCCCCAAGGTGGAGCTCGGGATCCCTCAGGTCTCCCTGGAAGCATTACATCACCACTTCTAAATCCCTGCTTGGGAGGAAGCCCACCCAGCAAATGAAGCCATTTATGGACCAACAGCTCCTGTCTGGGGTTCTCCTTTCCCACGCAGTATCTAGTAAGCTCTGGACAGCTGGCCTCTGCTGTCACGTTGGAATGACAGGTGGTCTTCACGCTGGACTTGACTGGACAGCCCACCTCCTCACTTGATCCTCTGCATGCATTACTCCCTCCGGGCATCAGGTATGGCATCTGCCTGCAACAACAGCCCACTACACAGAGGTGATTTGGGGCCAGGCACCATGCCAAGTGCTTCCCTGCTCTCTCAGTAGTAAAGAATCCACCTGCAATGCAGGAGATGCAGGATGAGTCAGGAAGATCCGCTGGAGGAGGGCATGGCAACCCATCCTAGTATTCTTGCCTGAGAAATCCCATGGACAGGGGAGCCTGGCAGGCTACAGTCCATGGGGTCACAAAGAGTTCGACGCAACTGAGCATGCACATACCATGCTAAGGGCTTATATACTTCATTTCTTTTTAACCTCGGGCTTCCCTGGTGGCTCAGCAGTAAAGAATTTGCTTGTGGTTCAGGAGACACGGATTCAATCCCTGGGTCAGGAAGATTCCCTGGAGAAGGAAATGACAACCCACTCCACTATTCTTGCCTGGAAAATTCCATGGACAGAGGAGCCTGGCAGGCTACAGCTCATGGGGTCACGAAGAGTCAGACACAACTTAGCAACTAAACCACCACCACCACCTTTTTAACCTCACAACACTGTTAAGTAAGTAATATTACCCCCATTGGACGACGCGTGCATTAAACCAATATAGTAGACGTTATCACATGATCATCCAACTACTGTATGCTAAATGCAAACCTGTTCTTCCTGACCCCAAAACTCACCCTTTTATCCACCAAGCCCTGATGACTCTCAGTATAACAATTAAAGGCTCATAAAACCCTATGAGAAATGGATAGAGGGGAGGCAGACAAACCATGCAGGTTGCTTGGTTTCCTTGGTTTCCTCGTAAAAGACACCTCATGAAGTTTTCTTGGCAAATATTTCCAACAACAGATGTGCAAACTAAGGAAAGCTGCTAGAGCACGTGATTGTATGTTTCCAATCCAAATTTACAACTAAAGAGAACTTTGGTTTATGTCAAAACAAAAGGCTGAAAATAGATTCCTAGGCTCCACAGAGATGTGAATTTGTGAAGAAAGTTGATCCAAATCACAACACTGAAAAATGAGCTTGTGCAAAACCACCCACAGCCAGCCTGGTTTGGGGTGGAAAGATCAGTCAGTGCCCTTTATCCTTGGCTCCTGGACCTTATGAGACTCTTTCTTCTCGAAACATATCCTTGGGATATGAGTTACTTCATCTGGAAAATGAAGGAATGGAACTAAACAGTATCAGAAAGTACCTCTCGACTCCACATTTGATGGCTTTCTGAATTGCAAAACCAATTTCAAATCTCCCCTTGGGAGCGGCTGATAGAGAAGAAACAGATGAAATTGGTCTTGTCCACACACGATTTTTAATCATCTGTGCACGCCCAGCTTCATGCTTCCTCACAATGCACACTCCTGGTATTCCTTCTCTCACTTCCTGTTTTGGCTTTTCCAGGGTGAAACGTATCAGGCGTGTCCTGGACCACCCAGAACCCACTTGTGACTGGAAGAAGCCAAAGCAACAAAGAGCAAGAACTGGCTCCTAACACCTGACCTATTGAGTGCAGCCACCACACTTTTCTTACTTGGAAAGGCAATGATATTGTCTAGTGTCATCAACCAGGGCTTCTTAAATGGTTGGGGTGAAAAATCAGTTCTTTTTGTCTCATAATTTCCAATCTATCTTAGTTGGCTACATTCATTATAAAATAGAATAAAAGTAAATTAATGGGAAAATGATAGGCTGCTTGGATGTCACAACAATTTCGCTTTGCCATAAAAGTTCCAAAATGTTTACTCTTCAGTTGCAGACTTATCTTACCATGGACCTGTAACAGTTCACAGAACCATGCGGGACTGCAGACCAGACAAGAGAGGCTTTGCCCTAAATCCTTTTTCAATTCAATTCCAGACATTTATTAGGCAATTTCTCTGTCTATATTAGGTGACATGGGCACCAATGATATTTAGATGACTGGCTTAAAACCTCTCTCATGTGCTGAGTTAGAATGAGGCTGGGCTATTGCAAAGTGATAGTGGAATTAAGTAATCCATAGGTTTTAACTTTTGAAAAGAGGGCAACTAGCATGTGGCTGGAGAAGTATCACAAGTCAGAAGAGAGGATGTTTCATAAAGAATAAAACCTCCTATAATAAATGTCATAGTGTTGTGTTTGGAAGTTCCAGACAGATCTCAACCTCCTGGTCAACCTGTTTTTCTTTATCCCAGCTTGACCCCTCAGAGGTTGGAAGAGAAAACTGTGAGGCAAAAATTTAGGACTCAGCCTCAACTCTCTCATTCATTCAACCTCCCTCTATGTAACCCTCACTAAGCCTCATCAACCCCATCTCCAGAATGGGTCCTAAATCCATCCACGTTTCTCCACCTCCACCACTACCACCCAAGCCACCATCACCCCCAGCTGGATGACTGCAGTACCAGCCACATAGCCAGTCACCCTGCTGCTTCTCCTGATCCCATCTCAACCCCTTCAAGCAGAGTGGATCTCTTAAAATACAAAGCACATCAAAGATATCAAAATTCCATGACTTCTCATAGCACTGAGATTAGAATCCAGCCCCCACCATGACCTCCAACATCAGACAGATAGTGAATCCCACTAGATGCCTCGCTCACCCCCAAGAATCTTGGCTTTCCCTCGTTACACTCCAGACACATGGTCATTCCTTACGTTTCTCTGGTCAACAACTTTGGTTCACTTTCGGGTCTTAACCTAGCTATTGATTCAACCAGGAACACACTTTCTCCAGGTCATTGCAAGCCTGGCCCCATCTTGCCATTACAGTCTCAGCTTACCTGTATCTTCCTTAATGAGGCTTTCCCTTTCCACCCAAATGCTCTCCATTCCTTCATCCAGGTTGGCATTCATCACAGCATTTATCAGCAATGTGTCTTTACTGCTCCAACTCCAGAGTGCTGATGCCTTGCTTATCACAAGCACTCAATGAATATTTATTGTCTGTAGGAAAATGTTCATCTCCATCTAGGACTTTGTGGTTAGTTGCTACTTAGTATGAAAAGTAACTAATGCACTTCAGAAAAAAAAAAGTACAATAAAAGAAGCTGAGGGATTTGTTTGCTGACTTACTTGGGATTTAATTACATGGAAGATTCTGATGAAAAGAAAGAAAAATATTGTAGTACATTATGGTGCTAATGTGTGGGAGTTTTCATTGTTTACCCCTGTCTCCTTCCTGGGGTATTATTAATGAGCCAACTATCTTGTATGTGATAATGTATTACAATGAGTTGCATTGGGTTGTGGGTCAAGATAAAATAGCACAGTGTAATTTAAACGAAATGATGTTTGTTCAGTGAGCGGCTGACTCATTTAACACTTGCTTCTCTTCTGCACTTTAGCTGTGAGCACCCTGGGGTTGCACCGACCCAGCCTCTCTCCCACCCTGCTGACGGGAGCAGGTGGATGAGCCAGTTGCGAAGCAATCTAATCTGACCTCTGCAAAAACAAGAATCAAGGTGACCCCTCAAATGGGCACTCATCCCAAAGGCTCACCAACTTGCCTTTGAACGATAAAGGGTTTCTTGACAACCACCTCTAATTTTCTGAAAATCCAGGCAGGTCCTCAACACCTGGTTACTCTCAGAGCAGCTCCTGGGCCAAAGCAGGGCACTGATCCCAGGGAGGTGGGCTTCCACTTCAACAGACGACCTTCAAAAGATGGGCAACCACTGACGCCCACCTGTGTTAACTGTCAGCTGCCCACAAGAGAGTACAGTGGTGGGAATGCCCCTCTTATCTCTGGCTTTCATTGCTGTGGTGGAGAGAAGCTGCTCTTGTGGGCTGAGAGGGATGGGTTTCAAGGGTTTCTTTGCTTCTGATGTCAACCCTCCAGCACCGCAAGATGAATATGTGCCATCTGTAGGGTAGTGTGTGATGGGGGAGGGGATGGGCAGGGACATACAGACAGACACAGGTATGTACCATGGATGCCATGTCATCAGGATGAGCCATCTCTTCCCAAAGGAACACTGAGCTCAACTTCTAGAAAGTAAGGTCTATTTACCTCTCCCATTATCTAAGGGCTTCCCTGATGGCTCACATGGTAACGAATCTGCCTGCACTGCAGGAGACCTGGATTCAATCCCTGGGTTGGGAAGATTCCCTAGAGAAGGGAATGGCTACCCACTCCAGTATTCTTGCCTGGAGAGTTAGGGTTAGGGAGAATTCCATGGACAAGAGGAACCTGACAAGCTACAGTCCATGGGGTTGCCAAGAGTCAGACATGCCTGAGCAACTAACACTTTAGCTATGGAAGGTCAGTTTATTTGAAACAATGAGTCTAGCTAATACAGTACTAGTTCACCAGTGGGTTCCCTGGATATTGCATTTTCTCTTTGCTGTGTCAAAATTGACCTCTCTGTGATGTTAGTGAGTAATTAGCCACTCTTTTTTCCTTCTCCCACATCTCCTCTAAACTGAAGGTGAACATGTGGTAAACACTCAATTGACACTTAGTGTTTTGTTAATGCTTTCTATTTTGATTAATTAATTGCTTAAAATGTCATGACTGTCAAATTAGGGGGAACTGAAGATGGGAACACACTTGTAGCAAAATATATTTCATTTCTCATTCTAAATTATGGTGGATGGCATCGGATGGTTTATTTATTTGATATATAGCATATTAGAGCTTAATTTCACCACAATGTGAAGTGATCATTATGGGTACCATCTGGGATCCTGACAAATCAAGGACCCTAATGACAAGACATAATACACTCACTTAGGCCAACAAATACAGATGCCATTACGTAAGTGAAGAAATTTTACAGAAATACTCTGACCAGCCCTTTACACAGCTCCTGACATGTAGGGACTCACGTTTCCTTATCGCTTCTTGTTTGTTTGTTTCCTTATTGTTTTGAAAAGAGAAGCCTCTCAAGTCCAACACGCGAGCCCTCGCCTGCAGCCTGCACATACTCTTCTTTGTTTGTCTGGGATGAAAGCCCCCTCTCCAGAGTACTGCGCACCTGCATATAAGCAGCCAGGTGTTCAGCTGTTCAACACCAAACGACCAACAGCACGCACCTCTCTCTGTTACACTTGCACTTGGCGCATTGAGGGGAAGCAGAAACCACACTATAGGCAAAGCCTCCAGGACAGAACAATAAAAAGGGATAGAGCTGAAGAAAGAAAAACACTGCAGGACTTTTTCCCCAGAGAAAGGTTAGCAAACTCAATTTTAGCAAAACAAAAAGGCGACACAGACCAACTAATCTGTGAATTTCTTTCACATTTGAAAATAAGTTGGATTCAATGCTACTGCTGCTGCTGCTGCTAAGTCGCTTCAGTCGTGTCCAACTCTGTGTGACCCCATGGACTGCAGCCCACCAGGCTCCCCCGTCCCTGGGATTCTCCAGGCAAGAACACTGGAGTGGGTTGCCATTTCCTTCTCCAATGGACGAAAATAAGAAGTGAAAGTGAAGTCGCTCAGTCGTGTCTGACTCTTAGTGACCCCATGGACTGCAGCCCACCAGGCTCCCCCGTCCATGGGATTTTCCAGGCAAGAGTACTGCAGTGGGGTGCCACTGGCAGATTCAATGCAAAGTAATATAAATTTATTTGCACACAGAATATATATCGTGCATATACTATTGTTTAGTGGCTAAGTCGTGTCCGACTCTTTTGCCAACCATGAACTGTAGCCCGCACAACTCCTCGGCCCACAGGGTTTCCCAGGCAAGAATACTGGAGTGGGTTGCCACTTCCAAGGGATCTTTCTGACCCAGGGATCAAACCTACGTCTCCTGCATTGGCAGATGGGTTGTTTACCACTGAGCCACCAAGGAAGCCTCAAGGATATATATACGGATATAAAAACATCGAGTCATCAAAAGTCATTACAATCAATATGTCAACAACAGGATAATACTATAATCAAAACACTTAAAGAAAATCATAAACTATTCTCCAAAAACAAAAGTCTCTTAAGCAGATCTCTGCTTTCCAAGCTAAATCCTCTGTAAGTTCAAGACAACAACCTTTTGAAACCCGGAGGACTCAGGAAATCATTTTTGCAAAGATATCCCATGTTTTTTCTAAATGCCCCAATGTTTATGATACAAATACTTTCCAGATTTTCCCATCATTGTGGAGGGAAAAAAAGAAGATAAGAATAATTAGTGTTTTCAAGCACCATTACTGCCACTTGCACATAAGCCATCCTTTGAAACTACTGTTCAATCTAAACTAAAATTCATGCTAATTTCTTCTGAGAATTTAGCCAATATTAACACAATTTGAAAAGTTATTAGATTTACTTTTCTAATCTTAACAGGGATGTCAATATTCTAAGCATATACAACGGAGATAATCTACTACCATCTGAAGTATAATGAACAACAGAAAAACTCTTTAAAAAGACAAAGCATTTTTATACACCTGAAAAGTATTATAATTACATATCATGTACCATAACCTTTATTACTGACTTGCCATTATTTTGATACTAAAATGACTTCCTATATTGCTTCTTACAAAATTTACTTACATTAAAATCATATTGTTGGGTCTTTGCTCCCACTTTTGTACTGGATGGAATTACTTTTTCTAATTATTTGCTCAATAAATCAACATTCTGTTGCAGCTTGTGCAGACATTTTGGGTTCCTTTTTATCATAAATTCAGTGTCACAAATCATGACATTATCTGTTTCTATATCAAAATGTAACAAAGGAAGCAGACTGTAAAGAAACATTAGTCGAATGAAAAAATCTTGATGTGACCCACTTTTGTAGCACTCATCCTGGATTTTGTAATTTAAGATGGTGACTGCAGCCATGAAATTAAAAGACGCTTACTCCTTGGAAGGAAAGTTATGACCAACCTAGATAGCATATGCAAAAGCAGAGACATTACTTTGCCAACAAAGGTGACGGACCTTTGACTAGACGTAGTCAAGGCTATGGTTTTTCCAGTGGTCATGTATGGATGTGAGAGTTGGACTGTGAAGAAAGCTGAGCGCCAAAGAATTGATGCGTTTGAACTGTGGTGTTGGAGAAGACTCTTGAGGCCCTTGGACTGCAAGGAGATCCGATCAGTCCATTCTGAAGATCAGCTCTGGGTGTTCTTTGGAAGGAATGATGCTAAAGCTGAAACTCCAACACTTTGGCCACCTCATGGGAAAAGGTGACTCATTGGAAAAGACTCTGATGCTTCGGAGGGATTGGGGGCAGGAGGAAGAGAGGATGACATGGCTGGATGGCATCACCCACTCAATGGACGTGAGTTTGAATGAACTCCAGGAGATGGTGAGGGACAGGGAGGCCTGGCGTGCTGCGATTCATGGTGTTGCAAAGAGTTGGACACGAATGAGTGACTGAACTGAACAGAGTAATGAGAACCATAATATGTAAGAAACCTGCTTCCTAAATATGCATGAATGAATGAGATTTAGTGTTTGCCCTTAGACTGGAGTAGAGGGCCAGGGAAAGAGTGTTCACAAGGCAGAATGTGACAAGTAGCAACAGTGTTACAAAATGCTATGGAGGTTTCAGGGAAGGATCAGAAAATTTCACAGAGGAAGTGACCCCTGGGGTGCATCTTAAAGGATGAGTAGAAATTCACTGGGCAGAAATGAAGGGTGACCATCCAGAAAGAAAGAACAAGAAGAAAATCAAGAAGGTGGAGAGGAACATTTGGGAGCCAGGTGTACTGAGTTTTGTCTGTGTCGTGGCAGTACTAGGGAATAGGGCCTTATACATTAAACTGAAAAGTTTTTAATATCATTAGACAATGAGCAGCTAGTAGTGGTTTTGAAAAAGATTGCAACACAAAGATGAATATGAAAGCAATGTGCAAAACAAGCTACAATGGAAAGAATAGAGACACTTAGAGACCAATTGGGAAGTAGGAAGGCTTCCAGAAGGAGATCAGTAACAATGAAGTCTTGAATAAAGGCCAGAGGGATACAAAGGAGAGATTGGAACCAAAAGGTAGTATAGAGGCCAAAATGATACTCGGGCAACCAATGTGGTGCCATAAACAGAAAGAAGAACATCAGGAATAGGAAAGGGACGTGCTTCAGAGGATAGAATGCCTAACACAGAAAAGACTCACACATTCCAGAGACCCAGACAGAGACGCAGCACCTAATGCATCACTTGCCTCTCTCAGTGTCAGGGATCCTAGAACTCAGCCTCTACTTGGTCACCCCTGAGGCTTTCTACATGCTAGGAATACCCAAGACCCTCCTGACATCTCCATCTCCTCTGTGCACTCAGTGCCATAAACACAAGCGTTTCCCCTCGAAGGGCACCATGCTCAGCCTTACCAAGGATGAGATGCTACCTTCATTCACGCAGTGCTAATGGTCTAGTCCAGATGCAGCTCTGACATGCTGTCCTGATCTGTCTAGATGTGGCTTCGTGGCATCTGCCCTTATTTTCCTTTTCATAGAAATGGCTTTACTATTTAGTGGATTTTAAAATAAAATGCAAAAGAGAAAAGTATATGCATCTTGCAATAAAAAACATGGAAAATAAAGTTGAGGAAAGTCTCAGAAAATAGAGCAAAAAGAAAGAAAACAGAAGAGAGTACAAAAATATTAGAGTAGCATCTAAGAAGTTCAATATCCAAAAAGCTAACATTCTAGGAAAACAAAGAAGAAATGGAAAGAAGAAGGTCATCAAAAAACAATTCAAGACAATTTCCCAGAACCAAGGATGCAGCTTTCCAGACTAAAAGGCTACTGAGTGCCCAGTACCCAAAATGAAAACAGACCTGTGTCAGCAAAGATCACCATAAATTTTCAGAAAACGGGATAATGAAATCACAGTAACTTCCAGAGTGAGAGAACAGTACGAAAGCCCTTTACAATACAGCCTGGCACACCCCTCCAACAGAGCCTTTCCCCAACATAGTACAGCCCTAGCCCCTCTCCACCCGTCTCCCCTCAAATATAAATCAGATTATGTCCCTCCTGTTTACAAATCTCTTGTGACTTACATGACACTAAAATAAAAATGTAATGAAAACAAGGGAATTAGGCTTTAAGACCTCCATAGCTTTGCCTAGACAGACCTTTGTTGGCAAAGTAATGTCTCTGCTTTTTAATATGCTGTCTAGGTTGGTCATAACTTTCCTTCCAAGGAGCAAGTGTTTTTTAATGTCATGGCTGCAGTCACCATCTGCAGTGATTTTGGAGCCCCCCGAAATAAAGTCTGCCACTGTTTCCCCATCTATTTGCCTTGCAGTGATGGGACCAGATGCCATGATCTTAGTTTTCTGAATGTTGAGCTTTAAGCCAACTTTTTCACTCTCCTCTTTCACTTTCATCAAGAGCTCTTTAGTTCTTCACTTTCTGCCATAAGGGTGGTATCATCTGCATATCTGAGGTTATTGATATTTCTCCCAGTAATCTTGATTCCAGCTTGTGCTTCTTCCAGCCCAGCATTTCTCATGATGTACTCTGCATATAAGTTAAATAAGCAGGGTGACAACATATAGCCTTGACGTACTCCTTTCCCGATTTGGAACCAGTCTGTTGTTCCATGTCCGGTTCTAACTGTTGCTTCTTGACCTGCATACAGATTTCTCAGGAGGCAGGTCAGGTGGTCTATTATTCCCATCTCTTTATGGATTTCCCAGAGTTTGTTGTGATCCACACAGTCAAAGGCTTTGGCGTAGTCAGTAAAGCAGAAGTAGATGTTTCTCTGGAACTCTCTTGGTTATGGAGACATATTTTTCCAGGAAGTTCCAAGATTGTCTCTTTCACGTCATTTCCCATGCTATTGTATTCATACACCTTTGACCTCCAAGAAACAAGCCAATGAAATGAAATTTTTTTGCCTTTTTCATATTTTAATTCAATCATACAATTAATATCACATACAATTACTAAAAAGTCTCTTGATGAAAATGAAAGAGGAGAGTGGAAAGTTTGGCTTAAAACTCAACATTCAGAAAACTAAGATCAAGGCATGTGGTCCCACCACTTCATGGCAAACAGATGTAGAAACAGTGACAGACTTTATTTCGGGGGGCTCCAAAATCACTGCAGATGGTGACTGCAGCCATGACATTAAAAAACACTTGCTCCTTGGAAGGAAAGTTATGACCAACCTAGACAGCATATTAAAAAGCAGAGACATTACTTTGCCAACAAAGGTCTGTCTAGGCAAAGCTATGGTTTTTCCAGTAGTCATGTATGGATGTGAGAGTTGGACTATAAAGAAAGCTGAGCAGTGAAGAACTGATGCTTTTGAACTGTGGTGTTGGAGAAGACTCTTGAGAGTCCCTTGGAATGCAAGGAGATCCAACAAGTCCACCCTAAAGGAAATCAGTCCTGAATATTCACTCGAAGGACTGATGCTGAAGATAAAACTCCAATACTTTGGCCACTTGATGTGAAGAACTGACTCATTTGAAAAGACCCTGATGCTGGGAAAGATTGAAGGTGGGAGGTGAAGGGGACAACAAAGGATGAGATGGTTGGATGGCATCACTGACTCAATGGACATGAGTTTGAGTAAACTCCAGGAGTTGGTGATGGACACAGAGGCCTGGCGTGCTGCAGTCTATGAGGTCGCAAAGAGTCACATACAACTGAGCAACTGAACTGAAGGAAAATTTCTTTTAAGAGGATACAGCTCTATCCCATTCATGGGAAAAGAAATTTTTTGATGAAGGAACCAAGAAAATTCAATACCAGGTCTAAATATTTTTTTATCCTTCTTATATGATTCCATATAAGGTGGATCCTGCAGTAACAAGACTGCCAATTGAGCCACCACACAGAACAAGCTAGGGCTGGTATTGCAGACTTGGAGTGAACTTTTCCCATTCCAGCTAGTTCGTGTAGCAACTGCCACTTTATTTTAAGATACTCAAAATTTTCATGTTCTCCCCTACCATTTTGGTACATACCTGCAGGAGCTTCTCCTGATCTTCTACTCTTTCTTAATCGTATCCTAAATCCCACTACCTAATCCAAGTAAGTATTATCCATACATACACTTGTAGGCTTCTTCTAAAGGCACTTGGTTAGGGTTTTCCAGTCAATACAAAATGAACCATTCACATCAATTCAAGGGATCCATAAAGCTGAAAGTCATGGTGGAGGTTTTACTAGTTAGGGCAAGAGTAATGGTACAGTTGAGACAAAACTAATTCACCCAAAGGCTTTACAGGACCTATTTCCACTGTCACTATTGCTGTAAATCACAACTGCCCCAAATAATGCAGGAATCAAAAATTTCCAAAGGGAATGAAGCTAATGATATACCAGCTCTACAGATAGAATGCTCTGCAGTAACATGCATCTGCCATCTGCCCCCGCCCCCACCTCGCCCCCAGTTAATGGAATACTCTGCCAACATGTAATTCCTTTTGAATAGTCGCTTTTGTTTCTTCTATTATAAAACTATTTAAGTTTATAAAATGGCCGATTCATGTTGATATATGGCAAAAACCATCACAATATTGTAATTATCCTCCAATTAAATTAATTTAAAAAAATTTTTTTTAAATGGTGAAGCCTTTTATTTAAAATATCAAAATGCTATATATATATATATAGAGAGAGAGAGAGAGAGAGATAGAGAGAGAGAGACAGAGACAGAGAGAGACAGAGAGAGAATCAAAAGAGAGTCTCTGATCTTGTGAACACACTGTGGTTGTCTCCTCAAGTTAGCGTGTGTATAGACTGCATACTAAAATACTGTCTTAACCTCACAATAACACAATATTGTAAAGCAATTATCCTCTAATTAAAAGTAAATTTAATCATCAAAAAATATATTGTCTTAACCTCACAACTGCTCCCTTATGCCCACAATGCACCCACCAACAATCCTTGAAAGTTCTACCTGCAAATCTCTAATCAGATCCATGCCCTCCATGTCATGTCCACCTCCACTGCCTTGGTTCCAGCTCTTATCTCCCATGTCAACTACTCTAATAGCCTCAAATCAAAAGGTCCTACTGATTCTTTCCGACCAACCTCAAACCTTTCCTCCTCTGTGAATATTCCCCACCTCTCTGGGGTGGGGAGATTAAGTAACTCCGATTTCCTTCACCCAGTAGCTCTTAGTACACACCACTCTTACAGTACTGATTATACTCTACTGCAATGCCATCAAATAAAAATACACAAGCCACAGGCATAATTTTAAATGCCCCAATAGCCTCATTAAAAAGGCAAAAAGAAATTGGTGATTTTTAACAATATATTTTACTTAACCAGATACATCCAAAATATTATGTCAACATGTAATCAATACAAAAAACAAGATATTCTATAATTTTTCATATTAGTTCTTTGAAATCCAATGTATTTTTTCCCTTTACAGCATATTTTAAACAGTAAGTTGTTATCAAAAATAGTTGATCTGTATTTAGTTGTCATAGAAGTTATAACTGAGAAAAGTAGATTCACATACACAAGTTGTTCCAAATGAACTTGAGAGTTTTATAATAACTGCATCAAATATCAACTTTATATTTTAAGTTAAAATTAACATCCAAAAATCAGTTCCTCAGTCACACTAGTGGCTAGTGGCTGTGAGGTTGGATCATATAGCTCTGTGGTAATTATTTGCATATACATTTGTCTTTCCCACTAAATCAGACTATATCTAATTTACCTATATCCTCCTCAAGCATAGGCTTGGCACATATATGGTGTTTTGTGAAAGTCTGTTGACTAGACAAAGAAAAACAGACATGGAAATCACCTGACCATAGCAACAATAAATCAAGAAAATTCTTTTGTAGGGAATATGAATGGTAGTTTTATGAATATACACACACATACAAGCACAGGCTTGTATTAAAAATAATTATGACTAAGTACATTTGAAATTGGTACAGCCACTGTGGAGAACAGTATGAAGGTTCCTCAAAAAACTAAAAATAAAGTTGCCATGTGATCCAACAATTCAATTCCTGTGCATATGTCCAGACAAACTATAATTCAAAAGGATATACGCACCCCAATGTTCACTGCAGCACTATTTACAACAGCCAAGATATGGGAAAAGTGTAAATGTCTATCAAAAGATGAATGGATAAAGAAGCTGTGGTACATATATACAATGGAATGCTACTCGGTCAGAGAATGAAATACTGCCATTTGTAGCAACATGGACAGACCTAGAAATTAGCATACGAACTGAAGCAAGTCAGAAAGAGAAAGATAAACATCATATGATAACATTCATATGTGGAATCTAAAATATGACACAAATAAACTTATCTGTGAAAAAGAAAGACTGACAGCACTTATCTATGAAATAGAAAGACTCAGAATGTCTGTCTGGAGAACAGGCTTGTGATTGCCAGGTATGGGGGTGGGGAGGGAAGGAGGAATGGATAAGGAGTTTGGGATTAGCAGGTGCAAACTGTTATACACGGAATGGATAAACAAGGTCCCACTGTACAGCGCAGGGAACTATATTCAATACCCTATAATAAGCCATAAAGGAATAAAAAACATACAAAGGAAAAAAGGCTAAGTGCATTTGATTTGTTACTGATTCTTTCAATAACAAAAATCACTTCGTATATACTGTTCCCCCTTTGTGCCCTCACCCCTTCCTCTCCGCCCTTTAAAGCATTCATGGGTATTGTACGCAATTAGCACTTCATAATAGTTTTTACATTCGCTGGTTGCCTTCTCTATGTCTTGCCTTCTCAAATCATATTTCAAACTTCTGGAGCTAGAGATCATTCCTTGTACTTTGTAACTATCCTCATCCATGGTTGAATAGCAGTAACAAAGTACAAGAATTTAACATATGACATATAATCAATTTTCAGATGCTTTCCTTTTCAGTAAAGTCCTTCCCAATCAATCCTCGAAGGCCAGCCTCTCAGCACTCACATTCATGTAACTGTCTCTGGATACCTGGCACCTGGGACCTACCACATGACCTGTTCTTCTCTGGGCTTTGCATGCTCAACTGCCCTTCCTCCCCAAGTAGGTAGGGTGAAATTTCCAGTCTATGTCACAATACCCTCGTTACCTACTTGCAGTGCTCTCACCAGATAGACCCTTCTGCAGGTGCTGCTTCCTGTTCCCATTTGCCACCTCCATCTCCCCCTATCAGCCAAGTGACAGAAGAGAATTCTGTAAGGATAGAGGCTACCCTGGTGGCTCAACTGGTAAAGAATCTGTCTGCAATGCAGTAGACTGCCTGCAATGCAGGGGGCCGGGTTTCATCCCTGGATCGGGAAGATCCCCTGGAGAAGGAAATGGCAACACACTCCAGGATTCTTGCCTGGAAAATTCCATGGACGGAGGAGTCTGGCGTGTTACAGTCCACGGGATCCAAGAGGTGGACACAACTGAGCAACTAAACCACATAACCCATAGAGGGCAGGTTGGTTTTGTTAGACGCATCGCCTGGGCTTCGCTGGTAGCTCACCTGGTAGAGAATCCACCTGCAGTGCAGAAAACCCCAGTTCCATTCCTGGATCACGATGATCCGCTGGAGAAGGGATAGGTTGCACACTCCAGTATTCTGGGGCTTCCCTGGTGGCTCAGATGGTAAAGAATCTGCCTGCAATGTGGGAGACCTGGGTTCAATCCCTGGGTTGGGAAGATTCCCTGGAGAAGGGAACGGCTGCTACCCACTCCAGTATTCTGGCCTGGAGAATTCCATGGACTATATAGCCCATGGGTCACAAAAAGTTGGACACAACTGAGCTATTTTCACTTCACTTTTCAGACCCATCACCCTACTGAAAAGATTGGTGGTGCGGGCATGCTCAGTTGTGTCTGATTCTTTGTAACCCCATGGACTGTAGCCCCCCAGACCCCTCTGTCCATAGTATTTCCCAGCTCAGAATACTGGAGTGGGTTGCCATTCCCTTGCCCAGGGCATCTTCCCGACCCAGGAATTGAACCCACATCTGCTGCATCTACTTGCACTGATAGGCAAATTCTTTACCACTGCGCCACCGGGGAAGTCCACTGAGAAATAACCCTATAAATCAATGCACACACATACATTTACATAAAGGGGATTACAACAGGTTTATCTTTTAATTTCATGTTGCTTGAATAAGAACAAAATAAAAATAAATGTAAAGAGGTCTGGGTGGATCAGTCATGGGGCTCCTCTAAGTCTGCGCTCTTTGTCTTCTGCTTGGATAGCTCTTTGCTGGCGCTCATCTCTGCAGGAGTGAACTTGGGGGTTAGCACCACCGCATCATAATCGAATTCTTCATCAAGCGAGAAGGGCTGAACTTCGTCTCCAATGATCTATAAAAGGTAACAAAGGAGGAAAATCATATATAATCATTGTAAATGAAGATAAAGCTGAAAACATAAACTCCCTATTAATATTTAATTAAACTTATTTTAGACTTCAGCACTCTCAGCTGATTAAGCTGTTTTTAAGTAAAGGAATAAATTCAATTATTCAATTTGACCTAATTTAGGCCTTTTAATATGCCCCATTTGTACCATCCTGCATCAGAATGAATATTATTAGCTAATTCCACCCACGGCAAGAATCAGAAAATCTCTCTTGTACACATTCAATACATTTTTACCATTTGTAGCATAAAGGCTACAGGCATAGGGAAAAACTAAGTTTGCTATTGTTCAGAGGCTAAGTCCTATCTGACTCAGGGTCTTTTCCAAAGAGTTGGCTCTTCACATCAGGTGGCCAAAGTATCTGAGCTTCAGTTTCAGCATCAGTCCTTCAGTGAATATTCAGGGTTGATTTCCCTTAGGATGGACTGGTTTGATATCCATGCAGTCCAAGGGAATCTCAAGAGTTTTCTCCAACACCACAGTTTGAAAGCCTCAGTTCTTCAATGTTCTTCAATGTTATGGTCCAACTCTCACATCCATACATAACTACTGGAAAAACCATAGCTTTGACTCTATACAGATCTTTGTTGGCAAAATGATGTCCCTGCTTTTTAAAAGTTATATTCAAATGTGAGAAAATAAACCCTAAGATTTTGTTCAATCTTAAAGACATTTTTATTTTTAGTATTTACTAAAAAAGACTTGTATCAAAAAAACATTCACTTTTGAAGATAAAAATACTCTATGCTTAACATACTTCTTCAGATAGTACTTGGGCCAATAACAGCAGGAATTAAAACACATAGTGTCCCCCTTAAATTAGAAAGTCTAGGATCCTTTCTTCCCACCAAGAATTTTTAAATATTACAGAATTTATTTGCAACTCAGAGAAGCTGCAAAGAGAAATCATAATTTTGTACCTGCTTATTCATAATCTGTGAATTTTAAAGACTTCCTAAAGGAAGGTAGTTTAAAAAGTGTATTTTCCAATAAACAAAAGAGAATGCTTTAAATCTCATCGTATTACCCCTTGGAAAGCCTCTCCAAAATCAAATGGCGTGTGATACTATGAGATCACCCAGTACTTCTTTGTAGCTCTATATTATGTATGATGATGCTTGAAAACTATGGCTTATGCAAGAGTAAAAAAAATGCCCTGAAGCTATATTCAGCTTTAAATATTCTTGCATGGAAAATGATCTCATCGAGTGGCTTTTGCAATGTTCTTGAAAATGGAGCATCTCACTCAGAAGCTGTGTGCTGTTTTCAAAGATGCGAAGAAGAAAAAAAAAAAAAAACATGAAAAGTAGGTATCACCTATCTGTTTAGCAAGTTGCATTTTGTAGTTGGGTATGCAGTGCTAATAGCAAACATCCAGCCATCTATCATCCCTTCTTAGTAAAACCAGCAAGAGAACAAATTTCAGAGACTTGTTCATTTCCTCTTTATTAGAAAGTGTCTGTGCTTTCCTGACAAAGGTAATGATGGGACCTGTCACTGAGTGAGTTCCCACCACACACCAGCCCCAGTACTAGGAACTTTGTGGGAATTAGCAGTAATCTTCAAACAACCCATTTTACAAAGCTCTAAGAGGTTAAGTAACTTATCAAGGCTGTACAATTAGTAAGGTAGAGAAGCAAGATTTGAATCCTGGGTGATCTGTAGATAAAGCTTCCACCTTCTCAACAAAAAACACCAACAAAGATCAACCTTGAAGTTTCACTAAGCCAAATCACGTCTCTTTGGGAGAAAAGATGTTTTCTAAAAAAGCTAAAAAATTCTCCCAGTCTACCATAAAAAATGCACTCAAGGATCCACATAATACCATGACTGTCTTGAAAGGAGCAAGAGTATACAGGAATCTAATCAGTCTGCTGAGCGGCTGATCTGTCCATTCTGGTCAGTCTCTGAGAATTAAATTTCTCATCACCAGTGGGGTAATAGGGCTAAGACCAGGTCAAGTGAAGAAACGTGTACACAATGACACAAAATGCTCATTTCCTGAACAGAAGCATCCTTACCGTCTCCAACTCTATCCGGCAGTGAGCACTGAGACCTGCAAGCCTGGTCCTGGCAGACGACAAGGAGGAGTCCCCTCTCTGCCAGTGTCTTCTGTCCAATGGGATTCTTGCTGCCCTGTAGCCTGGTTAAAGGCCTGCCATCCACATGTCCACCAAGACTGCAGCTGCCCACTGCACTGGGACTTTGAACCCTGTCCTGAGGCTTCTAAGACCTGCCCAGACTTCACTAGCCACTCTCAATAGATACAGTCACTCTGCCTTCACCTACCTCCCTCTGAGACTGGAAAGCGGGTTCAAACACAACAAATCTCTTTGCTGAGCTAAAATCTGAGCAAGAGCATCCTTCTCGAACTCGCTCACACCACATGAACAGCCCTCACTTGCCCACCTCCCTCCCCTCTATGTGTTCACTCCACAAACAGCTACTGAGCGTTTAATGTGAACTGGATACTGAGAACACATAAAGATAAAGAAAAGGAAAATCTGTGTCCACGAGGTTTTGTTAACTTCAAGGAGGAGAGAGAAGTAAGGGAGTGATTTCCTGACCATGCTCCATGCTCCCCAACAGAGGGATGCAAAAAGGGCTACCCAAGCATGGACGGCAAAGTGCTAAAGTTAGCTTACTTCCAACTGAGCATGGCCACTCTCCAGAAGATCCTACTCAACACTCTAGTCATGACCCACCTTGTACCAGCAACCCAGACAGAGCAAGGCTGGTGTGTTGAATTTCTAGACTCTCTTGACAAAGGCTGACTCCCACAGTCAAGTTAGTCCTTTCTCCCAGGTACGGCCCAACCCATCACCTTCTTACCACTCTCCCTTCCCAAGGGTCCCAAGATACATTTTGGCCACAATATCCAACATTATGGAACTGGAGATATAGAAATTAATCTTTAAGTGGAAAGTTTTTATTTTCCATAAGTTCTTTTTCATACACTTAAATTTTTCTCTATTATAGAGCACAATTTCCTTCATCAGTTATTTGGTATTAACTTAAATGATGCCAAGGAATAAGTTTTTAGCTAGCCAATAAATATACAATGCCAATGCAAGAGTTATTCATTTATAATACACTTTAAAAATTAAAAATATACTTAAAAATATAAANNTGTCTTCACTTAGAAACTCAGTTATTAACAGCAGCTTTTATTGTTAGATTAATTCCTTTAGGCAATCAATTAAATGCTGATGTATATAATAAAAGAAAGAAACCAAGGGTGATAATAATTTCTTATCTGCAATGCCAAAATATGATACTCAAGACATTTTAAAACTGTTTGGGTGTATCACTGTTACTCTGTACTGCAAGGTGGCCAGTACATCTCTGGATCAAAATATCAGAGGAATAGTCTCCTGCAATCATTCAGATATATTCCATTCTTTCCACGAATGTTTATTAAAATCTAGGTGCTGTGCTGGGTGCTGAGGATACAAAGCTGCAGACTTGTATGAAATCACAGAGAAATGATTTAGATACATATATGAACAATTATAGTAAAATGTAGTAAGTATACATGGCATAGTTAGGGGGGAATAGTAAAAGGAAGGAAAGCCTAACCCAGCCTAGATTAGAAGGCATTGGGAAGGAATCAGGGGAGGCTTCCTGGAAGAGGTGCTATCTAAGCAGAATCTTCGAAGGTAATATTATTTAGCAAGGTGAAGGAAAATGAGCTTGGGACAAAAGCAGGTCTCATGAGCAGAGGAAGCCAAGTAAGAAACACACAGAATTTCATGTATGTAGATCTACAAGTAAGTCAGTGCTGTCAAAGCAGAAAATGTCAGGTAGAGAGCAGCAGGAGACGAGGATAGTGCCAGATCACGACAGGTCTTGTATGCTGCTTTTCCCAGAGATGAAGAAAAGTCGCTGAAGGATTTTTTTTGAAAGCAGGTAGATACTTGGTCAACTATGCATTTCAAATAAATTCCTTCCTTCATTCAAATGCTAACTGAGACAAGTGCTGGGGACACAGGTGTGGTGCAGAGAACAGGATGCCCTGCCCTCCTTGAGCGTACATCAAGATAAGTCACTTTGAAGATGGAACAAAGGGTAGGCTTGGAGTCAGGAGTGGGCTGAAGCAGTCCAGACAAGAGACAAGGAGCGCAGGGCACTGAGAGCAGACCTTTGAAAATTTTAGAAAAACTGGCTAATTTGCATATGGGAAGGGACGAAGGACAAGAATGCAGGAATGGAAGCAGGTAAAGATAAGCTCAGTATTTAACATGCTGATTCGAATGTACCTTAAGGAATCCAGATAGAATTGTCAACAGGCAGTTGAACACACAAACCTGGAGCTCAGCAAAAGTTCTGAAGCTATAGAAATACAGATTTGGAGACAGAAGCACAAAGGGGAGTCACCTGGAGATGAAAACGGATCCATCTGTGCAAGTGGGAAGAGCCGTGGTTTAGCATGGAACCCTGAGGAACACCAGCTCCCAAGGGGAGCATGGCAGGAAACCCCCAAAGGAAGCAGGGCAAGAACACCCAGAAAAATACACATCGGGGGCACCAGGAGAGAAAACCAGTGGACTATGAGTGTCAGGAAAGATCAGTGGTGAAAACTGCAATGGAGAGACCCATTAAAGACAGAAAAGTGTCCACTGGCATTTGGCACTAATAAAGTTCTTGGTACCTTTATTCTGACTCTGTCCAGGTAGTCGATCAGCACAAGGACATTTTGCAATGAACTGAATGAGGAATGAGGGGAAAGGAAGCAGAGACGACGAGGGGAGCTAGATCTAATGGTTTCTGAAGTCTACATGGAAAGTGAGAAAAAAGGACAATAGCCAAGAGGGGTCCAAGGTAAAGGGGAGGATATTTTTCCTTAGTTTTCTTTCATTTTGTTAAGAATGGGAGAGACTTAGATGTGTTTACCTGTTGACGGGAATGACCGAATAGAAAAGAAAAAAGAGAATGACCCTCACCATCTTATTATACCAGAAAGTCACTCCCGGTAGCTAGTAAGGTTTTTTTTTATTATTTGCTCAATCAGTATTTACTATGTCTTCTATAGGCATAGCACTGAACTCAGCACGAGTTCTGACTGTTTTGCATTTCAATTAAGGAACCTCCTTATAGAGACACACACGAGTGAATGTAGAGTCTTCTAAGACAAGGGGCATACATGTATTTCAAAGTGGACCCTGATGTACCCTGCAGTTTAGAAGACTTTGCTATGATCTTCAAAACGACAGCTTTCCAGCCACAGTAAAGCTGCTGTTCTATTTATGCATTTCAGCTGTTGGCTACTGCGGCACACTTTGGGAATTCTCTTCTTTCAAGTTGCGTTCGTTTTCGGGTTCTAAGCTCTAAGGCTCCGAGGTTTTTAAATTGCAAACTGAACTTCTGATTTATTTCAAAGCGCAGAATTTGTGCGATGGGACACCAAATCCCCTGCTACTAAATAGAAAACAACTGTGAATTAAGTTATTAACTTGTTATTTTTGCCTAAGGAGCTAAGAGAAATATATGGATTTCAGGTGTCTAATTTCAAATCTAATTGAAATCTTTTTGTAGCCTCCCAGGGAATAGAATTTGTACACTATCAGAAAACTGCTGGTTTTCTTAAAATTGTTTCTGTGACTTATTCTAAGAGGGGCACTGTCACAGGAAGAATCATTTTCATTCACAGAACCACACAGGCAAATTAAAGAAAATAAAGCTAATGCTCAAATCAGTAAGCAGCATTTAGCTATAAGCTGTCTTGCACAGTAATATGGTAACTAAACTGTCTTTACAGGTGAAAAAGTTGAGAGTCCTATTTTGAATTGGAAGAACAGGCCATCTCCCATTAAAATATTACAAAAGTTTCTTCAATGACCTCTTCTGTACTTTGGGAAGTAGGAAAGGAACTGGTAATTTTTTATTTTCTTAATGTGAATTCTTTTTGTTCTATAAAGCTGTTCAGAACTTCCAAATTTCATCAAAATAGAGTGACCACAGCAAGAAATTATTCACAAAGGGAAAGTGGAAGGTTCTTGAAAAAGGTTTGACTGTTAAGGGGGAAATGCACATGAATAAAAGCAGTGATAAAATTAGCGAAAAAAATTAAATGGGTTCAGTTCAAGAAGTGATAGATTCTTATTAGGCAGTTAAGAGGAAGTCAGGACATCCAGGATACATTTTCAACTTTTGAGACTGACATCACAGAAAGGAACCACTGCCTCTAGCCCAAAATGGCCCCTTGGTAGGTCCTCACAGGACCCATGTGCTGGAATTTGGTAATTATGTTCTTTTTCTTGCACTGCGTACTTTAGAATAAGATTAATACTATTAAACCAAGGCAGAGGTAGTGCGGTACTGTGATTCTAGACAGTCCTGAAATGTTTCTCTAACAAATAGTGTCTAGAAATTAAAAGCCCACCCACAATATTACTCTGAATATTTGAAGAAACACCAAAAATTATTTATCTATGTCTCATTAGTTGCGAGCACAAAAATTGTTCCTATCATTTTGATTTGAACATTTAAAAATTTTCACATTTTCTGAGAAGAAACTTATATTCGTTTTAAAGATACAATCATATACAGGCTTTTAACTAGCATTTTGCTGGCTATATGAGAGATCATAGAAATCATTCATTTTTTTAAACCCATCAACTAAAGCCATTTTGTAACAATTTCTATAATGGCATGAGGTACCACTGAACACTGGCTGGCCCAATAATTTGTATGGTCACAACTGAAGTCAAGAACATGAACAAGTCTTTAAAAGAAGCTGATTCTTGCATAGCAATCACCTTGCAATTTTAGCTTCTTAATACTCAGAGAAAGTTCCATAATTCAAAAAGACACTGAAAAGTGGCTGTCTCGACTCCATGGACTATAGCCCACCAGGCTCCTTTGTCCATGGGATTCCCCAGGCAAGAATACTGGAATGAGTTGCCATTTCCTTCTCCAAGTAACCTATTGGGGGGTTCAATATAAATTTGCAAGCCTCCTAGATTGACTTTTCTGATGTCACTGAACAAAAGTTCTATTACCAAAGGGCAAAAATTGAAATGTATAGATTACTTCTGATTGAATGACTGCTTCCATAACAGAATATCTTCAGGTGACAAGACTAGTACCTGAACGATTAAATAATCAGGAAACAGTCTAGTATTTTTATTTGGAATCAGTAATAAAGAGCCCTTAACAACTTCCTGTACCTGATCCCCTTTTATGCTAGCATAAAAAAGGTGATAAAGGTCACTACCCAGCACCATCAGGGGCCTCAGTTGGTGCGTATCTATTAAGTAAATGAAGATATGACTCTCCATGTTGTGTACTAGGGAGAATTAACATGTGGCAGATTCCATTCTCCCATGCTGGAGAAACACATGGCTAGATGACATTTCTCAAATTCCCTGGTGACCAGAAAGGAACATGGGACTAAGTGGTTGCCAACAGAGAGTGAGCAGAAATGGGTTAAGTTCAGCCCTGGGGAAACGCGCTGTCCCCATCGGTAGGACAGTGACCTGACTTGGAACATGCACACACAGACAATGTCCTGAGGTGCAGTGAGATCCAGAGAGAAGGAACCCAGTGGGCCCCAATGACTGAAAACAGAACCACCACTTGCTCACTTTAAAGGCTCTCTGTAGACTGGTCCAGGAGAGAAATAAACTCTCTCCTTTCAGCCATTGAATTATTGTTCCCTATTGAACCCCTATAGGGTTCCCTACTATAGCAGCCTGGCCTCACCTTAACTAATGCAAAATGTTTACAGAGACTTGGAAGCAATAATAAAAAGAAAAGAGGCTGGAACAGACAAAGAGGTCAGAAATCTGTCCAGCCTATCTGTGGATTAGTCCCCAGGTAGCACCATCCTGCAGCACGGCAAACATCATGACATAAAAATAGTTTCTGAGTAAAAACATAATTGCTCTTTGTGTGTTCAAAAGGGATTATACACATTAGAGAGAGATAACTGCGAGAGGGACCCAATTAAGCAACCTGAATTCCACTATTTCCCAAACCTGAGAAAAGTACAGGCGCACACGGGTCTGGTGGCATTTCTCTGAAAGGACCAGTTACAGCATCGAGGCAACTTCAAGAGGCCTGAATTCCCTGAGAAGTACCTCTTCCCTTCGTATATCTGCTGCTTTCACGGTGGGCCTGGGCTTCGTTCCAGGGGTGACAGGCTGGACGGCCACAGAAGGAATGTAAGAGGGAACGCTCAAGCTCACTTCCTGCTCCACTTGTCCTGGAAGCAGCAGCACGTCTGTTGAACACAAAATACATCACTCGATCCCTTCACCAAGTCCACAATTGACCTAAGTCATCAAAAAGCCTATGACAGTCAAAAGAATGAGCAAATATGCTCAAGTAAAGTAGGCCCGTTTCACAACACCTGTTCTCACTGGGGAACTTGGCTCAAGGGTGTCTCCCTTCTAGAAAATAAAACCTGCTGGTGCATTAGTTGCTCTGATTGTTGCTATGTTAACAACCCATCCAAAAGGTCTGGGAGAAATGTTGTCTGGGGCAGAGCTTGATCATGCCTTTCAACCCAACTTCTACTTCTATAGGAAACTAAGTCCAGAAGATGCTACTTTTGTCTCATTTTGCCACAATTTCCTAAGGGGGGAAAGAGAAAGAAAATGGAGTGCTGATTTCATCGTGTAACAATATGGCAATATTTCAAAACAACATATGAAAAAACAATGATGCCAGAAGGAAGGAACTTCCACTTGCAGCAGAAAAATGAAATAATCCGTCATACTCAGAATGCATGGCCTCATTTCCAACACTTGCAAACAATAATGTGTTTTGTGTTTCCAGCTTGTTTAGCACAACAGCAAGAATTCAAAAGCCAATCCTGGTTTTCTGATCAATCCATTAGAAGTAGATGTGTTCCCTTTTTTTTTTGCACATGTGGCAGAATCATGGATGCATCATGGACAAACGATGATCTTGCACAGCTCTCTCTGAAGACAGAAAAACAAATAGAAGCCCCAAAGGACTGCTCCTTGGCCTATTTCTGCAGGACCAGAAGGGCTGCTGGAGCCAGCCAGTAACTTGCAGCTGGCACAGGATGCTGCGGCCTGCTACTCAATGATGATCCTAATTAAGATACTAATTAAGTTCTCAGTGGAAGTGATTAATTAACAACAGGCATGCCTTGGCTGTTGCCAATGGCAGCATATATGAGGAGATAACTGAGCAGGTACTGCTATTCAAAAACGGAAACAGATTTGAAATACATCTCTCTTCACTGCAGATACCACCTGGAAGCTTAAGAATTTTGTAATCATGTCTTTTTTGATCCCTGAGTGAGGAAGATCCCCTGGAGGAGGAAACGGCAACCCACTCCAGTACTCTTGCCTGGAAAACCCCATGGACAGAGGAGCCTGGCAGGCTATAGTCCATGGGGTTGCACAGAGTCAGACACAAGTTAGAGGCTGAGCATGCACACATGACTATGATTAATTACTGAAACCACAGAATGTGACCTGATTAATTAGGGGAAAGGAAAACGATAATACTAGCCAGCCTTTTACATGCATTAACTCTGCTAATCCTCTCAACAACTCTATTATTTCCTGTTTTACAGACAAGGAGTTCTAACACCCAGAATCACTGCACTCAAGGCACCATGGCTGCAGTCTGGCTGCAGAGCCCTGTTCTGAGCCCAAGATGTCACATCGGAAACTGATTTTTAAGAAAGCAGTTTCATCACTTATGTTATTTAAACCTACCAGATTTGTATCTCCAAACTCAGGGCCAAGAAACGTCACTATGATAAGCATGTTAACATGATTAGTCAGCAGTCAGTGTGTTCACGAGTTTTATAACCAGAGAAGTAACACTTTTAAATACTCAGTAAGGTTGGTAGATAGACTGGCTTTCCCTTGATGAGTCCAAAGCTAAACTCCTTCACTGTTAGGGGCCAGCCAACAACAGAAGCAAGGAGAGTAAGGGTCAAGCCTCTTAATATGAAAACCAATATCTACCAGACCCACTGGCTGCCAGAGCAAACATCACTTCAAATGTGAAATCAAAATCAATTCTGCTTTCAGAGCTATTTAAGATCCAGCTGACAATACTGTGCATCAAGAAGGACAACTCTGCCATTCCTTGGCTGAAATTCTTCACGCCCCTAATATATTTGCAAATAAGGTAGGGTTTTCAGCAATAATGGTTTCCTTCCTAAAAAGCCCACTGCCATGGGAACAGCTCTTTCAAAACAAGATGACTCAGTATCCACCACATTCCACATTCCTGTCATTTGTTTCTCCAGGATAAAAGGAAAACACACAAACCTGCATAGTTGGAGTCTAACACAGCACCTTATGTGTAGTAAATTCAACGCATACTTGCAGAAAGGGAATGGATTTCCTGTATCTCAACTTTTAAATTGAACAGCATGTATAAGTCTACCTATCCATAGAACATTGTGAATGATACAAAATATGTAAAGTCCTTATCCTTAAAAGCTAAGTTTTTTTACAGGGATATGGTTTTTACACTTAAAATCAGAGAATAGTCAACACAAAAACTGAACTGCTTTACCTCTAAATAGGACAGATTTATAAAATGGTGAAACCATTATGGACACGAACAGTCTGATAATAAGTAGATTATAAAGAAAGCTACCTTGTCCTTTATCCATTTTATAGTTACTGATGGGTTATATATAAAATAACCATTTATATATTCATTCTCTGAGAGGGAAAATTATTGTATTCATTGATGATGAGGAATGGAATTTCTGAAGATCTCTAAAGCTTTTTAGACTGAAATCTGATCTTTAAACACTTTTGCTGTTGTTCAGTCACTAAGTCGTGTCCACTCTTTGCAACCTATGGACTGCAGCACACCAGGCTTCCTTGTCCTTTACTATTTCCCACAGCTTACTCAATCTAGGGTTATTGTTTCCAAAACAATTAGTTTTTTCTTAACTATTGATAACTACCACCATCTTGACTGATCGGCTTTGTCGAGTTAAGGCAACTCTCAAAAAGGAATCTTCATGTTGGATCGCAAGCCTGGTTGAAAGCATTTCAATCTCTTTCTCAACTACATAATAAGAATGTCCAATGTTTATAAATTATCTGTTTCTGCCATCTGCCTTTCTATATTGAACCAATGACCAGCAAGTCAAAGGTAATACATTTAAAAGTAAGCAATCAAAAAAAAAAAGGTAATCTATCTGACATCTGACAATCTAGACAATAATAATACTTAGTCTGCCTATCATATTTATAAGATCAACCAATTCATTCCTTTGTTGCCATGTAGAAATAGCCAAAATTTCCTGAAATTTTGGGCACTCCTCAAGACCAAAAAGGATACACATAAGAAATGGCCTGAGGCCTCTTATGCATATGGATTCCAGCTATGATAGTTTATGTCAGAGTGTCTTGTTAAAATTTTTTGAAGATGCAAAGAGTTTTTTTTGTGGGAGTTATATCTAACAATATTCACCATATTAGAAACTAAATTTTCAAATATTTGATTTCAAATTATTAAAATAATACAATCATTATTAAAATAAATACTTTTATTTTAAAAAGATATTTTCCAAAAGCAAAGATAATAGAAGAGAAGCATTGTTTTATATTTCCTGAATCTTTTAAGTTCTTGTCTTAAGTAGAAGAAAGCTGGATTCTATATTTGCTTCTGCATTCAATTTTTGGAATATGCTGTTTCACATGATGAAAATGAAGAAATTCTAGTCTCACACGATATATATGTTGGAAAGGGGAGGAGTACTTTAATACTCCTTTTATACAGTTGGGGATATTCTTTGATACACACTGGATCTTGACAAATGATATTGGTTTTAAAAATATTTTCAATGTGCAACATGAAACGCTTTCAGTGAAGTTTTCATGCTCTTATGTTTAAAATTCATTGGTCTGCCCTTTATCATAAACGAACTGTTCTCCTGTGCATGATTTTGTAACACCATAAATCAGTTATTTGGAAAATGGTGGTTCACTCTGTTATGCAGATCTTTCAAATGTTGACATATTTCATTATGCAATATAAAAGTCACATTAGTTAACATTACCAATTTTATCAGAAAACCCTTTAAATATTGAGACACTGTCAAGCTCACAGTCCTGGATATTGGATTTTCCAAAAATCCAATTTTCACTTGATCCACTGCCAACTTTATCACTGGCAATGAACACTATCAGTTGTTTGTCTTGAAAAGGCAGCTTCACTTCATTCACTTTTGAGAACTGCACTTTGTCAGTCATTCTTTCAGGTAAAAATGTTGATCCATGGAAGAAAAAAAAAATTAATTCAGCACACCACTCAATGGCACAAGTGTTCTTCATGAAAAAGTGTGTTTCATTTTTTCCATGAAAAAATGCTCATGTATTTCATGTACATGTGAAATACAACTGTTGCACTTCAGTATGCAGCAGAAGTGCTGTATACACACAAAACATTAAAAAGAGGTATGCTCGGGGATCAAGATTCAATAAAATTAATACTTTTTACTACTTCCCTGGTGGCTCAGACGGTAAAGAATCTGCCTGCAATGTGGAAGACTCGGGTTAGATCCCTGGGTCAGGACGATCCTCTGGAGAAGGAAATGGCAACCCACTCCAGTATTCTTGCCTGGAGAATTTCACGGACAGAGGAGCCTGGTGGGGCTACAGTCCACTGGGTCATAAAGAATTGGACGTGACTGAGCACGCACACACCACGGTGGCACGTGGCACAGCCCTGTGGGAAAGCCTCGAGGGCCAGACCCAGATCCCTGTGTCAACTCGACAGGAAGCCTGACACTGCCGCTCCAGCTCGGAAGCCAAGCGGACATGCAGGGCTCCATGGCAGACGAGGCCTGATTCCCCGGGGGAGACTCCAGAGGAACCCCCAAGTCCGTGCCAGCACTGGAGACGAAACCTCTGCTTCCGCCCTCTGCTCCAGAAGAGGACAGCGGTCCCGCCAGCGAATGGAGTGCATTCCCGAGAGGTCCCTCGCCACTCGCATGGAGAAGGGCCTTGGCTGAGGCCACGCGGGCCGGGCCCGGGGGTCCCCGTTCNGGTAAAGAATCTGCCTGCAATGTGGAAGACTCGGGTTAGATCCCTGGGTCAGGACGATCCTCTGGAGAAGGAAATGGCAACCCACTCCAATATTCTTGCCTGGAGAATTTCACGGACAGAGGAGCCTGGTGGGGCTACAGTCCACTGGGTCATAAAGAATTGGACGTGACTGAGCACGCACACACCCCGGTGGCACGTGGCACAGCCCTGTGGGAAAGCCTCGAGGGACAGACCCAGATCCCTGTGTCAACTCGACAGGAAGCCTGACACTGCCGCTCCAGCTTGGAAGCCAAGCGGACATGCAGGGCTCCATGGCAGACGAGGCCTGATTCCCCGGGGGAGACTCCAGAGGAACCCCCAAGTCCGTGCCAGCACTGGAGACGAAACCTCTGCTTCCGCCCTCTGCTCCAGAAGAGGACAGCGGTCCCGCCAGCGAATGGAGTGCATTCCCGAGAGGTCCCTCGCCACTCGCATGGAGAAGGGCCTTGGCTGAGGCCACGCGGGCCGGGCCCGGGGGTCCCCGTTCGTAAGTCGAGAGGACCTGCCGCAAGTCGAGAAAAACGCGGAGGTTCTCCACTCCAGGCAAGATGAGGCCCTTTTCCACTCCAGCTTCACGAGAGAAACCACACCTTCGCTCTTGAACCTCGACAAGGCCCTTCCAACCCTCGCAGCAACTCAAGAAGTTCCCCGTCCTCCCCGGCTCCACTCGAGAGGAACACCGAGGGTCCCACCACCACTCAAGAGGTCACCCTTTTCCCCCTGGCATTTGTTTTAACTACAAATTCATGACAGTGAAGATAACAGTGACGACCAGTATAGCGTGGTGCTTCTACCTTGAGTCACACTAAGGTACTAGTGTCTTTACCCATCATTGCTTTTGCAACATCAGTGCAAACGTCAACATATTTGACCTTCAGACCTTGGGGTTTCCAAAGGAGCTCCCAGACCACATTTAATATCTGACCCTCATCAGATAGTCTGAACCTTCCACCAAGAACACTAGAACAGCTGAGAAAATGATAAAAATTAACTAGTTAAAGGCACTGGAATGCTACCAGGGAAGCCCAGAACTTGAGGGGCTAAGATCCTGGAGAGAAGGAAAGTACTGAATGTGAGTCTAAGATTCTAAGCTGTTTTTCAACATATGGCATCTAGTGAATTGTAAGCAGAGGCTAAAAGACCAGGAAGAAGAAATAGGCTAAGAGGCTGAGAAGCTTAGCAGAACTACCAACAGATTCACAGTGCTATGAAGACAAAAAACAGAGTTCAGGACTTCCAAAAAGAAAGGGCTGTAATTTACCCTGAAGGGCTACACTCTAGAAGCAAGCGAGAACTAGAAGTATCCAGCCCTCATAAAGCCTGAGGTGGTGGCTCAGATGGGAAAGAACATGCCTGCAATGTAGGAGATCCAGGTTCAATTCCTGGGTTGGGAAGATCCTCTAGAGTAGGAAATGGCACTCCAGTGTTCTTGCCCGGAGAATGCCATGTATTCTCCGGTATTCTTGCCACTCCAGTGCTCTTGCCACTTCAGTGTTCTTGCCCGGAGAATGCCATGTATTCTCCAGTATTCTTGCCACTTCAGTGTTCTTGCCCAGAGAATGCCATGAACAGAGGAGCCTGAAGAGTTACAGTCTATGGGGTCGCAAAGAGTCAGACATGAATTAGCAACTAACACTTTTACTTTCTTTCATAACACCTGAATCTCAGTCACCAAATCAGCTCAATCCCATATTGGGTTAAGATGATCTATAACTACTCTAAATGCTAGCAGAGAATGTTGAAGTTTCTCTAAACACAGATTAAGGTAACATCATCCAGAGCCTCTGTAATATTTTATATACAGTATTCAGCACTCAAACAAAAATTACCAGGTATACAAAGACACTGGATCAAAAGGGAAAATTAATGATACACATGGACCCATAGAACATCTCAGTTATTGTAATTATGAGATAAGAGCTTTAAAATAACCAATTAATACATTCCAATAAATATATTACAAGATGGAGAATTTTGGCAGGGAACTAAAATTTTTAAAAATAGATACTCCAGATCTCTTGACAACTATAACAGAAATACTGATGGCTTTAACATCCTATTTGATACAAGACAAGATTACTGAATTGGAACACAGTAGAAAATATTCTAGCTGAAGAAAGAAAGGAAATAGAAAATGATGGAAATGCTAGAAAGAGCATGGAGAGATATGGGACATGGTGAAAAGGTCTGGGCACAGGTATTATTTGAAGACATAATAGCTGAGACTTTCCCAACATTTACAAGAATCTACAAACCCCAAGCAGAATAAATGCAAAGTAAACAATGCCAAGGCACAATGAA
Organism: Redunca redunca; assembly: GCA_006410935.1. Lineage (NCBI taxonomy): Eukaryota > Metazoa > Chordata > Mammalia > Artiodactyla > Bovidae > Redunca > Redunca redunca. Next base: position 398,821 of record SJYQ01000899.1, read on the forward strand.
ATTATTGGAAAACAAAGACAAAATCATAGAAGTAAGCAAATGAGGTAAAAAACATATTGATATTACCTTCAAATATAGAACAATCAGACTGACATTTGGTTTTTCTACAGTTTTCAACAGAGGAACAATTAACATCATACCAAAACAGAATAACACCTTTAAAATGCTGAAGAAAATAATTATATATATTCTGGGTAGAATTCTCTATCCAGAAAAAATAGGAGGCCATGAAATAATAATATTTGATTGATCCAAAATAAGCAAAAAATGAGTGAAGAAAAGAACATATAACTGGCAGAACAAGTGGAAAATAAAATAGTAAGATAAGAGATTTAAAGTCAAATATATCAGCATCTATATTAAACATAAATGGATTAGACACTCTAAAAGACAAAGTTGTGTGTGTGTGTATGTGTATATAGAGGCACATGAATTAATCATACGCCACTTTCAAGAGACACATTACTTCAAGAAAAAAATTGCAAAGTAAAAGTGGAAATATAAAGGAGGCAGAAGACTCCTACTGCCATCCAAGAAGCTGGGGAAGAAGCTGGGGAAGATCAGGGAAGACTTACTTGTGGCTGGAGCTGGCATTTGACAGTGATAATGAATCATATCCCTCTACCTTTAAATATGGCAATAGAGGAAAATACATTCAGGAGTCAAAATAATGGGGATCAAAATATGAGCTTTATAAATAATGAAGCTGATTTTGAAAATGGAGCTTGTCTTGCAGTCACAATTGGACCTCTTATTTATCGAGCTTTCCTCCCAAATCTAGACCTCAGACTATCCCACCTGAGAGGAAGTCCACACGGATGACACGAATCCAGCCAGGTAAAAGGAGAACCTCTTCACATCCCTGTAGCTCTTGGAGGAGGGGCTCAAGAGTGATACCTCCAGAACTGTCTAGAGCTGGTTCTCAGCTTCAAGGAGCTTTAAAACCTGCCAGTGCCCAGGACACACACCAGGCTACTTGGAAAAGGATCTCCAAAGGCAGGATGCAGGTATTGTCTTTTTTTTTTTAAAGTTCCTCAAGTGATTCTAATGCATCTCAGGTTGAAAACCACCGGGTAAGGCAGGCCTGGGTCCCATGTAAAGTGTCTACAATAAGAAAGGTGGCATGCGCACAGAAGAGAGGACATACACCTTCCAAACAGCACGACCCCAAAGGAAGAAGCAAAGGCCTCATCCGTACACATCCAGTGTTTTCCCCTGATCTCTCCAGTTAGATAAAACCTTTCTTTTTTCCTACGGGAGAAATAAACATAGGAACTGTTGAAAGGGCGTAATTATCATGCCAATTCTGTTCTCAGGAATGGAGTGGAAGCATTTATCTTTGTGGCTGACATGGCTTTCAAACTGGAGTTTAATAGATGGATAAGTCTGCACATAAAAAATAATTGGAGGAATAGAGATAGAGGAACATTTTGAAGCTAGGATTGTTTTCCTTCTCAACGTTTTTAGTGATCTTCTAAGCAATGAAATGATGATTTTTAACAGTCTCAAGTGTAGAGTAAATGAAATACCTAAACTATGAATTGGCTGAAATATGCCATCCTCTCCTAGCTCAGGACCTTTACATATGCTGTTTCTTATCCTGTTCCTATACTCTCCTGCCCACTGCTCACCTAGTTAATAACTACTCATCCTTTAGATCTCAAGCTCTCTGCTCTTTATCTGATCCACAGAAAAATTAAATTCCCCTACAATGTGCTCTCATAATATCTAGAGCAATTTGTAATTATATATTTGTGACTATCTGGTTAATGTCCAATTCTTCCAATAAACTATGAATTTCCATAAGGACAGGAACCAGATATGTTTTATTTTTTATTTTATTCCCAGATCCAGTCACAGTTGTTAAACATTTATTGAATAAAAGCCAGGTCATTCATAGGCTACATAAAGCTGCTTTAAGTTGCAGATAAGGAAAATTTTAAAGGAAAAAAAAAAGAGGGAGAGGGAGAGAAACTGATATCTTCATTAAAATTGGAAGCACTGGAAAGGTTGAAAATGAAAAATCAAACAAGGCTGCCAATCTTCAAGCAGGAATCAGTTGCCCATTTTCATTCAGTGAAATCAATCACAACATAAGTATATACACTGGTCAAGAAACTTGTATAATACAGTATAGTTCTGAATACCAGACCTCAAAACAGTCTCTTTGACCTACTGCACTCATACAGAGAACAGGCTGGGCCAACTGAGGGGTGAAAATAAAGACAATCAGAAGACTCTTTCTACTCTAAAGGGCAAACCAACTGTTGAGTCTTCTGTGATCCCATGGACTATATAGCCTGTCAGGCTCCTCTGCCCATGGGATTTCCCAGGCAAGAATACTGGAGTGGGTTGCCATTGCCTTCTCCAGGAAATCTTCTCAACTCAAACCAAATCTCCAGCACTGGCAGGCAGATTCTTTTACCAGTGAGCCACCAGGGAGGCCCCTATAATAATTAATACCTATTCCAAATAATAATCTTTCTGGATATGCATGGCAGTAAGTAACCAGGGTAATTATCTTGTCTCAAAGGAGGGGAAAAAAGTTCATTAAATGTCAAATAAACACAGGGCACCACATTTTGTGGCCAAGGTTTCCTTGGACAACTGGTCAATAGCACGGCACTGGGATGGTTTCTTGGAAAAACTGTCCACCTGGGCTGCTAAAACAATAAGCTCAATCCCAGAGCAGCATCAAAGGCCTGAATCTTGGAGAATATTTATGAAAATGAAGAAGGTGAACAAATAAAGTCAATGGTAGAAAAACAATAGGCAACTCACTTCCTTGTTGCCCCAGGCAAATCTGTTGTTTAAACAATAATGACAGGATCTAATCAGTAAGCCTCTCAGCTGCCAAAATTATACAAGCAACTTGCTTATTTAAAATGTCACATTTCCCATCTGATATATTTACCTTCTGCTCATATTCCTGAAGTGTAATACAAATTAGACCCGAAGATAAAACCCACCTTGGCAAATAACTTGTGTGTGTGTGTGTGTGTGTGTGTGTGTGTGTGTTTTCTTTCAGATGACCTAGATTGTACATTACACAAACGGTGAAGCTTGGTGGTCTTTTCAGTAATTGGAATGGATCACTGAAGCCTTGGTTGCTTTTTAGCCTTGACTTTTCACATTATTTCACACCTCAGAAGGTCTTGACTAGCTCATCCAAGTCCACTGAGACTTGGTTCAGCCTCAGGAAGCTTTTATACACAAATGAAAAACTGCTGCTGCTGCTAAGTCACTTCAGTCGTGTCCGACTCTGTGTGACCCCATAGACAGCAGCCCACCAGGCTCCCCCGCCCCTGGGATTCTCCAGGCAAGAACACTGGAGTGGGTTGCCATTTCCTTCTCCAATGCATGAAAGTGAAAAGTGAAAGTGAAGTCACTCAGTCGTGTCAGACCCTCAGCAACCCCACGGACTGCAGCCTTCCAGGCTCCTCCATCCATGGGATTTTCCAGGCAGGAGTACTGGAGTGGGGTGCCATTTACTACCTGTTCTCATATTTCTGGAAAAATGATACTAGTGAGACGTTTTTATGCAATCTTTTAAACAAAAGAAACAGACCTAATAGTAATAAAAAATAACTTAAAAAATGTTTAAAGGAAACAATGTAAAAGTAGTGGGAGAAGTAAAGACTAATTTAAAATACTGATACAACCAAAATCAAATTCACTGGCTATGCAGGATCATGTCGGTAAACAGACTTCCTAATTACTGGCAAGAAAAGTAACCATCACAGAAACGTTCCACCTGTACACTGTTGTGCCCTCCTGTGAAGTTCACTTTATACTGCAAATGTATACATGCCAATTCCAAGTGCCAACTCCAAGTGCCAACTCCAAGTACTACCCACAGAAGAACTATATCAGAATCCCCAGGGGGAGTGGTTAATAACACAGATCACTAGGTGTCACAAAAGACCTTCTGAATTAAACTCTTTTCTGGGAACAAGACCGAGGAATCTGTTCCTTTCCCCCAAACTACCCAAAACCCAGAAACAGTGGGCTTGCCCTACAAATTCGCCTCCCTCATAAATCCTTAGCAATATCTTCGAATCCAATCAGAACCCCAAATTGCTCTTATAAAGAAATTCAGAGCTGCTAAAGGCACGGAAGTTAAGAGAACCTCTCCTAGGAGTCTGTGATTCCCTTAGATTCCTCATCTCCCTTAAACCAAGTAAGCAAGGGGAAAAAAATCTGCAGTTTGCTGGTTAATAGACTGCTTGAGAAACAGTCCCTTCAGTGGAGTATTGTTATGTTTGGAAGCAGAATAAAAATGTTAATTGCTTCCAATTACCAAAGCCTCTCAAATTCAGGGGGAACCAGAGAAGCCCAAGCAGAGGCTTCCATAGACAATTTACAGACAGCAGTCCACAAACCAGCTACAGCCTGCACTTTCACTCCTGTGTGACTAGAGAGAAGCCCTCCTCCCCAACAATAATGACCACAACGGCTGTGTATGACCACCTAATGACTGTAAACAACAAACACCAACAACCAACTCCCCTGTGGAAACTGCCCCATGGAAACATTCAACATTAATGCTGAGATATTCTTGCATATTAAATTAGGAATGAGAGTTTTCAAAACAACTCAAATTTTGAACATATTTCAAAGCTCTTTGGAGTAACAAAGGATACCTATGTTTACACAAAAATGTTAACCAGGAGAGGAAAAAGGCCTCATAAACGTCATGGACGACGTACATGTCAGCAGACAGCAGGCTCTCTCAGCCCAGCCTATGTAGAACAGCCCAGAAAAAAACATTCACAACACAGCTTTAGTTTTAAGTGTTTGGCTTACATATTAATAAATATTTATAAAAGCAAAAATCTGGACTTTATTTTCTTTTGTGTTTATTTTATGACCAACTCTCATAATGTTTATGATCAACTGGTATTTTACGGAGCATTCAAAACTAATATCAATTTATAGCATGATGCAGAAATTCTAAGAAATAAGAGTTTGACTTAAGTGGTTCTACTTGCGACAATTATCCAAAAATCAATCGTACGGTAAATGGGAGATGGGAGGAAGAAAATCTTTATTTCTTTTAAGACCAAAGACTTTACAACCTTCAACAAGCTTTGTTTGACCTTTCAGCTGAAATCTTTATTAATAAAAAAAGAGACTGCAGGACGCTAGTTTTCTGTATCTCAGGGAAAGGAGGGGTAAGAATTGCACCCCACTCCCACCCACCCAGGGGAAAAAAAATAAAGAAAAGCTATCTAAAGTCTTACATGTAGTTTCTAGAAAGAGGTCAAGCAGTGTAGGAAGGAAACAGAAAACATACCCTTGCTCAGTTGGGGATTAATCTCTTCATCCAGGTCTAAATCTTCTATATCAAGGAAATTGTCTACCTAGAAAAGGATTAATATCATTTTTATGCAAATCAGACCTAGAGGAAAAAAAAATGCAGTTAAGAATCAATGAATCCATTTCTACCACACTCAAGTGAGCAACTGAATCCAATTTTCTCATTAACTTTTGAGTCCCAGCTAGAGTCCTTTGTGTTCACTGTGCTTTACCAGAGACATCTGAAAGAAGCGGTAAATTTAGAAGCTGGCCTGGATTTTGTAGGCACCATAATAAGATCTCTAGACTGAAAGAAAAAATACAGTCTGGGGAGTTTTTGAAAAGTTTTTGTTCCTGATTCTATCCCAGAATGTATACCACCATCAAGACAGTCCAAAGCAGTGTCTCTGTCTTTTGTTTTTGTTTTATTGCTCTTATTTCTCTGGCCAGCGATGGTGGTGGGTCAGACTATTCTCATAACAGTGTGCTTTAAACCCCAAAGAGACAGAAGAAACTAAAGAAAGCCGGAGAGAAGGTTCATTCAAAACAAAATCATCCTGCCCCAGGTAACCACAAGAAAGGAGAGCAGGGCAAAAAATCAAGTGCTCTCTTTCGAGCAAATAAAACTGAAGATTACTTCAAAGGTAAAAAGCAGAGCAAATGACCTTTACAGACACAACAGCAGCATTTCAATGAAAAACTATTCCACGTGGAATACTGCTTTCCACAGCAAGCTGACAATGAGACATTTTAGATTAACAAAATGTTAACACTTCATACAGGAACTGATTCATCTCAGGTGAATATCAAAGAGTGTAAATTAAAACCATGATTTCACCACTGGCAGACCTAGCAAAGACAGGATGTCGAAATGCCTTTTATGCTTATGATCTAAAACATGTGCGTAACAAAATACCATAAAATTATAAATTTAGATTTCATCATCAGAATTCAAAACACAGCCTAGGTCTTTCTTATTCCCCCACTCTACTTATCAGACCATGGGTTTTACACAGGAATTAAAAATGGTAGCCTCCATTGCTTCTAAGTACGTAACTGCAGTTATTGTTTGACATCCAAGTGACAGCAAAAACTTATCTTCCAAATGATGGTTTAGCGCTAAAACTCGAGAATCTGTTACATTGTCATTTCTCTTAATGGTATAAGTTCAGGGGAGTGAGAGTCATGTTTCTTTATTGAAGCACCACTTCCATTTCTAAAGCTTTGAGGAAAAAAGATCCAGAACCCAGCCAACCAAGACAGTTGAAGATAATCAAACATCATTTTTTTTTTCAATCAAACACCATTAAAAAAAAAAAATCACATGGACAAAATCTGCTGAATTTTCCGAATTTGTATGGGAGATAGCAAATGAGTCCTGTGAAGTTTTTGTGCTTTTTTAGGGTTTTGGCCATGGAACAAAATTGAATCATGCCTCACCTTCACCTCCCCTGCTCGATTCAGATCACCTTGAAAGCAACTGCCAGCTTTTTGGCCATCATCTATCATTATCTGAAAAACAAGACAAAAACCATTGCAGACATATCGATGGGAACTTGAAATAACCGGAAATAAAGGAGCTGGTCTGTAGCCCTTCAGGCACAGATCTCCCCTTCCGGTTTCTGTTCATTAGCTATGCTTGACAGACCATCACACCTTAGTGACGGCGGATTCGCTCGGTCATGGTGGTGGTCAGGGAATAGGTTTCAGGAAGTCTGACTTCTACTTCTGACCTCTAGACCCATCTACAGGGCACCTTAGAGTAACACACTTCACCTCGGTTTTCTCGTGCGTGAAACAAGAACACTCCCCCTCTCTCATTACCCCAGCTCCCATGCCATCCCAGCGAACCTCTGCAGGACAAAGCAGAGAACACTAATACAACATTTTCAAGTTATAAGGAAAAAATATTGTGAAACAATTCTTTGCCTCGCACATACTGGTTAAAGATTCAGCAGAAAATGTAATTCCAACTGCCAGTGATTGCCAATAGACAGAAAATCTTCTAGGAAAAAAAATAAAAAAGTTTTGTCCCTTAATTGTCTCTCTGGAATAATTTATAGAAATAAAGAATTATAGGCCTTCACTGTATATAAACACACTTCTAACATGGAGATGTTCTTCCCTTGCATTAAACCACAATCTCATATACAATTCTATCCACCATATCACAGGGAAGACATGTGAGATATAAAGTAAAACTCAAATGGCTTAAAAAAATAGAACAGTTTCCACTAGGATTCCTTGATTGTTAAAAAAAAAAACATAGCTAGAAAGAATGTGAACATAGTCTATGAAATCTTGAAGATTAGGCAGAGAGCATCTAACATTTATTTATTGAACAACTCTTGGAAAAACCAAGATAACACATTCTACTTTAAGTCTGAAGGACTAAAACCACAACAGTGAAAGAAACTCCATTTACACAGAGAATTATAAAAAGGAACTCTTTTATCCCAAACAGAAGATAAGCTAAAATATAGAAGTAATTACAAGAAAAATCTGTAGATGGCAGATCCTGATATTATCATAAAAGTTGACTGTTGAAATCATGAAATGCAATGATGATTTTCAGCTAAGTAATCAGGGGCTCTCCTTCTAAAATCAGGAGTGTGAGTCACTGATACAACACCTGTCCAGTGTTTTTTATGTTCTTACAGTCTCTTGTTTTAAGTTCATGGTGAATGTTTTCCTCTGCTTCCATAAATGTGCTATGGTAGTACCTGCTCCTCTTCCGAACACTGTGATGAAGTGCGAAGAAAGATGGCTTTATTGCTAAGACGGTGATCATTTGGTTCATTTCTCTGAGTAAATTTTATTGAAGTAAAATTGTTTTCTGAAGAATTAGCTCCAAAGGCTTCTCTTTTGGTCACATTCTCTGAAATGATAAATTACATAATATTAGAAAACACCCACCACATCCAGTCTAGTTTATTTTGTGTTTATTGAGAATTTTTCTTCCAAAAAGCAACAGAAACTTTTCAAGGACATCTACAAACTGAATGCTTGAAGCATTAAGTACTCTTAACCTATAAAGTTATTTCTAAAAATGCATAAAAGACAACACTATTTTATTCACTATTCAACAAACATTTATAAGAGCTTACTATGTATCCAGCATTGTTCTCAGCCTGTGTTAAAAGGTCAATAAAATACAGTATTTGCAAGACTCTTAGACATTACCCGGAGAAGGCACTGGCAACCCACTCCAGTACTCTTGCCTGGAAAAACCCATGGACGGAGGAGCCTAGTAAGCTGTAGTCCATGGGATCGCTAGAAGTCCAACATGACTGAGCGACTTCACTTTCATTTTTCACTTTCATGCATTGGAGAAGGAAATGGCAACCCACTCCAGTGTTCTTGTCTGGAGAATCCCCAGGGACGGGGGAGCCTGGTGGGCTGCCATCTGTGGGGTCACACAGAGTCGGACACAACTGAAGTGACTTGGCAGCAGTAGACATTACCCATCTCTTTTTTTCTAAATTTGATGGTTTTTCTAAATTTGAGGGTTTTTTTTTTCCAGAAAGAAAAACACCAATACAGTATACTAACACATATATATGGAATTTAGAAAGATGGTAACGATGACCCTATATGCAAGACAGCAAAAGAGACACCAATGTATAGAACAGTCTTTTGGACTCTGTGGAAGAGGGCGAGGGTGGGATGATTTGAGAGAATAGCACTGAAACATGTATATTATCATATGTGAAACAGATCGCAGTCCACGTTCAATGCATGATACAGGATGCTCAGGGCTGGAACACTGGAATGACCCTGAGGGATGGGATGGGGAGGGAGGTGAAGCGGGGTTCAGGATGGAGAACACATGTACACCCATGGCTGATTCATGTCAATGTATGGTAAAACCAATACAATATTGTAAAGTAATTAGCCTCCAATTAAAAGAAATAAATTTAAAAAATAAAAGTAAAAATATGGAAGCAACGTACAGATGATTTTAGAAAATTTGTTAAGAGAAAAAAATTAAAGTTAGAATGTCACACATAATCCTACAAGACAGAAATGCTACAAAACAATTTTTTCAGTGACTATTTTTCTCATCTTTTATCTATGCATCCATAAACTTCTAAAACAAAAATGGAACTGTACGATACATACCATATTATAAGTCAACTTGAGAATATTTTTTCCATATTATTGCATATTCTTCTGTGTAATTTTAATGACTGTAGAGAATTCCATTGTATATATTTAACATTGTTTATTTAACCAATTCCTATTCTCAATTATTTAAAACTGTAAACAGTAAATACCTTTGTACTAAATCTTTGCACATTCATGATTTTGTCCTTAGGATATGGAAAGAGTCTAAGATTTCATCCTAAATTAAGAGAAAATTATGATAACATGGTGCCATTAACAGAAATGTGGGGGAAAAATTCAGATGAGAAAGGACAAATTAACCTTTGTCCCAAGTTGCATTTGAAGCTCCAGAGGAGACTGAGGGAAATGTACCCGGGGCAGCTGCAAACGAGGGCTAAAACGTGGGCGAGAGTCAGAGTGACAGGTGAAAGGGCTAGTGAGCCAACTAGCCTGCGGCCAGGGCTTAAGCCATAAAATTAGTTTTAATATTAGCAGTAATATTAAAATAAATAAGGGTTAACACTTACTTGAGTGTCAGACAGTCTTTTATATGCATCTCATAAATCTCATTTAAACCTCGCAACTGCCGTAGAGGTAGGTACTGTTAGTATCCCCATTTTTCAGATGAAGAAATCAAGGCCTACAGAGAGCCTAAGTACCCTGTTCAAAGTGACACAGCTGGTAAGCAGCCAAGTAGGGATTTGAACCCAGTCCTTCCTAACCACTTAGTGTGCTATGCAACTTAACTGGGAGCGTAGCACTGGCACAGATACACTGCCATGTGTGAAACAGACGGCTAGCGGGACGCTGCTATGTGACAGGACGTGGCTCAGTGCTCTGTGGCCTGGAGCGATGGGATGGGAGGTGTGGGCAAGAGGAGGCCCACTGAAATCAGTGGGATTTGTGTTCTAATGACCGCAGCCTGGTGGAAGGTGGCCAGAATCCTTTGTCTGTTCCTGAATACTTCATTTTGGTAGAATTAAGATTTGTAGGGCTGTCTGCAGGACATTCAACACAGAAGTACTATTGGGGAACAGAGGTAAGGTGCATGCGTGCATGCTAAGTCACTTCAATCGTGTCCAACTCTTTGAGACCCCATCGACTACAGCGCACCAGCTTCCTCTGTCCATGGAATTTTCCAGGAAGGAATACTGGAGTGGGTTGCCATTTCCTTCTCCAGAGGATCTTCCCCACCCAGGGATGGAACCGGCATCTCTTCCATTTCCTGCACTGGCAGGCAGATCCTTTACACTTGGCACCTGGGAAGCCCATCCTTTAAGTCTAGCACAACCTAAGTCTAGTATTTCCAGAGAAAATACTGTGTACCCAGCACAACGCTACTGTAATAATCTACTGACTTACATATTTGAAAAGCACAGTCATGTCTGGGAAGAACAGATGCTCTCTACGGACAAGTTCTATTTGTTCTGGTAATCACTCAGTGTACTCCTCTGCCATTTCCAATAAAACACCAGGTTATTTGACAGATAACCAGATGAAACTCCTTCGAAATAAAGAGCAAAATATAATGAAGTCCTGGCTTCTGATGTTGATGTGGAACAACTGTTCAGGTGTCAGATCGAACAAAACTTCTCATTCACTCTTTTAAAACTTCTTATTGTACACATAGAGCTCTCATTTTTTAAATACCGAAAGATGCAGAAAAAAAACTCGTTCTCTGTCTGACTCAACCTACACTTGAAGACTCCTTCCTAAACCTTGAAAGCAGTTTCACAAGAGTACATACTGCTTTACTCCAAAGTGCTTCTTACAAAGGCTTTCATCATTTTAAAAAACAAAAGCAAAGAAAAATTAATCTCTGAGCAGAATCAGTTCAGTTCAGTCGCTCAGTCGTGTCCGACTCTTTGCAACCCCATGAATCGCAGCACGCCAGGCCTCCCTGTCCATCACCATCTCCTGGAGTTCACTCAGACTCGCATCCATCGAGTCAGTGATGCCATCCAGCCATCTCATCCTCTGTCGTCCCCTTCTTCTCCTGCCCCCAATCCCTCCCAGCATCAGAGTCTTTTCCAATGAGTCAACTCTTTGCATGAGTTGCAGAATGAGATAGGGGAAAAGTTCCTTTTCAATATGATAATGGCAAAATGGCAGATGATGGCACAGCCCAGGATGCAAAGTTGCCTAAAGCCTGATTCGAGTGCCAGATGTTGCCTCCCAGAGTGATTCTGGTGGCGATCCACACACCCCATCCAAGTGTGTGTCTCATATTCTGCTGTTTCTGTTTTTCATCAGAGTCTTTTTCCACCCTTTCATCTGATCCCTAATGTTTCTTGCTTTGAAATAAGTGTCAGACATAATACAGTTAAGAAATATAACAGCAATATTTCAGAGAACAAGTCAGTTTTTGAGACCTGAAAGAGCATTTCTTTTGGCTATTTCTGAGTCAAAACTTCAATATACATGAAACAAAGGTTGTATTTTTTTTCCCTAAAAGTTTCATTATTCTGAAGCAGTGGAATTTCAATTTTCTTTTGATACCAAACAGACAAGCTTCCAACAGATTTTCCTTGCAAGGCTACCAACTATACCTATTGTGTCTATTTTCAGGCCAAAGGAAAAGTTTACTCTCCTGGAAAAGGGTTGAAACTACTGATACCTTGATAAATTAAACACGTATCATAAATTGACTGTATATCTTCCAGATGAAAGTGATCTGTTTCAGAGAACTCGGTTTCAAAAGAAATTTTTAAAAATTCAAATTCCCCCATTCAAAGGCTGGACTAGTGTCCATGAGCTGAGAAGAAAGTTTAGGCTTCTGGGAAAGTTTTCAGAAATCAACCCAACCAACATCAGAATTCACGATCTAATCCTCCTGGCAACCCCTAAGAGTCTGTTTTTCTGCACCACGGTCAACAGTGATATAAATCAAGAGCATGTTCCCAGTCATGAAGTGATATTGAATACGTTGCTACAAGGAAAGAAAAATTCACGGGGGGGTGCGAAATTCTGTGCAACACTGGGTAGCCGCAAAAAGCCTTCTGACAAGAACATAGGGGATAAGCATTCATGCTTATAACAAGGTTGGGTACTTTGAAAATCAGGGGGGTGATTTTCACATCACATTCCTAGCCTAGAGCAATGTTTCTCTGGACACTATCTGCTCTTCATTTGCCCAGCCAAACTGCTTCACTCCACTGCTTCTTAATCACGTGTTCCTTGGTATCTGGCCTCCCCTGGAGTGAGAGTCATTAGGATTAAATAAGCAATTTAAAAGCCAATCAATCATAAATCAGAATAAATCCAAAGAAGCTAAATTCAGCAGACAACGGTTTTGCCTAAATTCCCTTTGCAGCACTCTGAATTCCAACTGTTTCATGTTCTTCACTGGAAACGGCGCAGGGAAGAGGGACTTGCCTCAGACTGGCCAGCCAGAGATCACTGTGCTTTCCCCGAGGCTGGACGGCAACTGACTCATTCATTATTCACAGTCAGAGCTCTCAAGCTGCCAGGACACAAATGTACAACCCTAGCTCAGGAAAAAAAAAAAAGTGTGTCAAAAGTCCAAGATGCAGGACACAATAGCAGTTGACATTTTTTTTTAATTTTACTTTATTTTACTTTACAATATTGCATTGGTTTTGCCATACATCAACATGAATCTGCCATGGGTGTACACATGTTCCCAATCCTGAACCCTCCTCCCACCTCCCTCCCCATACCATCTCTCTGGGTCATCCCAGTGCACCAGCCCCAAGCATCATGTATCCTGCATCGAACCTAGACTGGCGATTCATTTCTTATATGGTATTATACATGTTTCAATGCCATTCTCCCAAATCATCCCACCCTCTCCCTCTCCCACAGAGTCCAAAAGACTGTTCTATACATCTGTGTCTCTTTTGCTGTCTCGCATACAGGGTTATCGTTACCATCTTTCTAAATTCCATATATATGTGTTAGTATACCGTATTGGTGTTTTTCTTTCTGGCTTACTTCACTCTGTATAATCCGCTCCAGTTTCATCCACCTCATTAGAACTGATTCAAATGTATTCTTTTTAATGGCTTAGCAATACTCCATTGTGTATATGTACCACAGCTTTCTTATCCATTCATCTGCTGATGGACATCTAGGTTGCTTCCATGTCCTGGCTATTATAAACAGTGCTGCGATGAACATTGGGGTACACGTGTCTCTTTCAATTCTAGTTTCCTCGGTGTGTATGCCCAGCAGTGTGGAGATTCCTTAAAAAACTGGAAACAGAACTGCCTTATGACCCAGCAATCCCACTGCTGGGCATACACACCAAGGAAACCAGAATTGAAAGTTGAGATTTTTGCAATGTCCAGTGTTAGGTGCTTTCAGGGAGGGAAAAAAAAATGTGAAGAGAATGTAAAGTTGCTGTAAGTTTATTTTCAGGGAGAAAAGCTAAGTGGTAGTTGAATTATGCAGTTCATTTAACCCAGAGGTTGTATTCTGAATATCAAATATGTGCAATGTGATCAAGATGGGGAAAACCCAGTCCCTGGCCTTACAGTCTACAGACTAAGAAGTCAAGCCAGGTTTGCAAACCACTCAGCTAGAACACAACTAAGGCAGAGGACGGACTTCCCTGGTGACTCAGGGGTAAAGAACCCACCTGCCAATACAGGAGATGCAGGATGGATGCCTGGGTGGGGAAGATCCTCTGGAGAAGGAAATGGCAACCCACTTCAGTATTCTTGCCTGGGAAATCCCATGGACAGAGGAGCCTGGAGGGCTACAGTCATGGGGTCACAAGAAGAGTCGGACACGACTTAGCAACTAAACAACAAAAGAAGAGGTTGTAAGGAGAAGGGTGAAGTCATGGTTGGTTTAGGAGAATCACAAAAGACTTCACATAGGAATGTGGAGTCTGACCCAGACTCTGAAAACTGGCCACGATTTCAGCAGGCGAGCCCTGTGCAGAGCTATCCCACAGAAGACGAACCGCACAGGAAGAACCACCACACCTCCAGGAAGACAGGAGTACATACTGCACGACGCACGGAAGGCCTGCTACTTAGAGGGCCTGACAAAAACTCTGCACTATACCAAGGCCCTGCTGCTGTGGCTTCAGTCGTGTCCGACTCTGTGCGACCCCACAGACGGCAGCCCACCAGGCTCCCCCGTCCCTGGGACTCTCCAGGCAAGAACACTGGAGTGGGTTGCCATTTCCTTCTCCAATGCACGAAAGTGAAAAGTGAAAGTGAAGTCGCTCAGTCGTGTCCGACTCTCAGCGATCCCTTGGACTGCAGCCCACCAGGCTCCTCCGTCCATGGGATTTTCCAGGCAAGAGTACTGGAGTGGGGTCCCGTTGCCTTCTCCATACCAAGGCCCTAGGGAGTCATAATTAGACCAAGCTCTAAGGAAACGAACTGGATGGAATGCAGGAGAGTGCTTTAGGTACTGGAGGTAAAAAGTACGACGTTACTCCAACAATCTAAGCGAGAAGTAAAGGGAGCCTCGGTAACAGGAGTTCAGAAAGGAGAAGACAGTTCACAAAGTGGGTTCTACTTGTGTTTCTAGAACAGAAATGAAGACTCTGTCTCTAAGTGGTTATGTTTCTCCCTCGAGATATCTCAGAAGGTTCACCTGATCTTTCCACGGCAATTTGTACTGTTCTCTTAATTTCATTTGGCATGCCCTAGATAAATAAAAAACAAAAACCTATCTCTGTGGTGGTGGTGGTAGGTATTTCAGCACGCTTGCAATATGTCAAATGGATTACACTGTGCTGCAAAGAAGGTGCATGTATCGTCCCATAAGATGAGTTCCCCTTGCAACAGCTTCATTCGAGGCTGCAGAAGGGAGCTGGCCCAGCGTGGGTACAGATGCAGCATATGTGAGCGCAGCTTCCCTGAGCTTCCAGAATCCCTAACAGGCTGACCTGTTAGTGACACTGTCTACACAAGGTAGGATACTGGGACATCTGGGAAGTTTCTTTTTTGTATCACAGTCTTTATCTACCTAAAATTTTCAAGTCTACACTGCTGCTGCTACTGCTGAGTTGCTTCAGTCATGTCTGACTCTGTGCGAACCTACAGATTGCAGCCTGCCAGGCTCCTCCGTCCATGGGATTCTCCAGGCAGGAGTACTGGCGTGGGTGGCCATGCCCTCCTCCAGGTCAAGTCTATGCACATATGGTTTATTTTCTTGGTAGGAAATAATTATGACAAACAGGACTCTCTGAGTTCTTCAGCCAGATCCAGAGTCACATGGCTATATGCTCATCCAGTGAAGAACTCAGGTAAGCATCTAGGTGTCTCTGAACAGAAACTCAACCGCTCCATAGCTTCATCGAGGTATATTTGCAGAATTCACTTAAGTGTGTTGTTGTTATTCAGTCGCTAAGTCATAGCTGACTCTTTGTGATCCCGTGGACTACAGCACACCAGGCTTACCTGTCCTTCACTATCTCCTGGAGTTTGCACAAACTCATGTCCATTGAGTCAGTGATGCTACACTACCCAACCATCATATCCTCTGCCACCCACTTTCTCCTTCTGCCTTCAATCTTCCCAGCATCAGGGTCTTTTCCAATAAGTTGGCTCTTTGCATCAGGTGGCCAAAGTAATGGAGCTCCAGCTTCCGCGGCAGTACTTCCAATGAAAATTTAGGGTTGATTTCCTTTAGGATGGATTGATTGGCGCTCCTTGCAGTCCAAGGGACTCTCAAGAGTCTTCTCCAACACCACAGTTTGAAAGCATCAATTCTTCAGCACTCAGCCTTCTTTATGGTCCAGCTCTCAAAGCCAGAGGGCTTCCCTGGTGGCTCAGAGGGTAAAGCGTCTGCCTACAATGCAGGAGACCTGGGTTCGATCCCTGAGTCAGGAAGATCCCCTGGAGAAGGAAATGGCACCCCACCCCAGTACTCTTGCCTGGAAAATCCCATAGACTGAGAAGCCTGGTAAGCTATAGTCCACTGGGGTCACAAAGAGTCAGACACAACTGAGCAACTTCACTTCTCAAAGCCATACATGACTACTGGAAAAACCATAGCTTTGACTATACAGACCTTTGCTGCAAAGAGATGTCTGTTCTTTTTAATATGCTGCCTAGGTTTGTCATGCTTTCCTTCCAAGGAGCAAGCAGTCACTTAAGTGTACAATTCAATAATTTTTAATAAATATATGGGGTTGTCCAATCATCACAATTACATTTTAGATCATCTCCATCATCCCCAAAAGTCTCAGATACTCATCTGTAGTCACTCTCCATTCCTACTGCCAAACACCAGCAACCACTAATCTACTTTTTAAAGCTACAGAGTTGCCTTTCCTAGATATTCCATATAAATGAGACCTATTCTATTTTTGTAGTTGGCTTCTTCACTTCATATGACATCTTTGAGGGTCATCTACATTGCAGTATATATTAGTATTTAATTCCTTTTTAGAGTCAAGAACTATTCCATTATATTCATAGACTTTTTTGCCATTCACCAGTTAATGGACAGTTGGATTGTTTCCACATTTGGCACCCCCTTGGTTCAAATCCTGAGTTTGATCCAAAGACCACTGTCACTAATTCAATTCCTTTGTGGTCCCAAGACATGTTGAAATCAAAACAAAAGCCAACCACAGAGTTCCAGCTTCCCTTCACACCCCAACAGGGGAAGAAATGTGTATATTAATTGAAGCTATATAACTCTCTGATCATCTTACCATCTCATATGGTCACAGTCTTAGAAACATGACTCTGTTCTCTTCTCCAAACATACTGAAATCATCTGCAATTGCCTTTCTTTAATTTTCCATGGTGATCTCTTCCTACTAAACTGTAAGCCTAAGGAGAATACGGACCTTTCTGTTAGAAACTTACTCACAGTTCCTGAAAGGGAAATATCCTTTCCTCCTTCCTAAGGACAAGGAACAATTAAGACGGGAAGGTGGACTGACGGTGTACACTTCACCCAGCGAGACTGTGTGTTCTGTACCATGCTAGGCTGGAAAACCAGGAACTGAGAAAGCTAAAGGACATGACCTCTGCCTAAGAGAAACAGAATTTATCTCCTTAAAACTTTTACTCACTCAAAGGCATAACACTTTGCATATCTTTCAGCAGCATTTCTATGTCTAATAATTTATCCAAAAAAATAATTATGTAGGCAAAGATTTTACTACAAAGCCAAAAATGTCTGATCTATTTCCTTGAAATTTTTTTACTTAATCAAGGCCTTACATTTTTGCATGTCTTTGAACCAGCATTTCCATGTGTAAAAATTTATTCAAAGACCATAAATAAGAAGGGTGCAAAAATGTAGCTACTAAAAAAATAATAATACAATATGACCAAAGTCATTCAAGGACCTACAAATCTACCATGCCTCGTCCACCCCCACCTCCATAGCCTTTGATGTCAGCTTCTCCTCCTCTCTCCCCAGTCATGCCACTCTGGCCGTGCTGGCCTCCGCGCTGTTCCTCAGCCAGGCCGGGTACTGCTTTCACTGGGCCTCTGCACTGCTGTTCCACTGGCCTCGACTGTTTTTCCCTCAAGTCTCTGCAGGTTTAACTTCCTCACTTCCTTCCTATCTTCATTCAGATTTGACCTTCCTGTGTCTGACTCTTTGCAACCCTATGGACTGTAGCCCACCAGGCTCCTCTGTCCATAGGATTCTTCAGGCAAGAATACTGGAGAGGTTGCCATGCCCTCCTCCAGGGCATATTCCCAACCCAGGGATCCAACCCACGTCTCCTGCAGCTTCTGCACTGGCATACAGATTCTCTACCACTGCACCACCTGGGAAATCCAATGACTGTGTTCAGTTCCCAGGTGGCTCACACGGTAAAGCGTCTGTCTACAGTGTGGGAGACCCGGGTTCGATCCCTGGGTCGGGAAGATCTCCTGGAGAAGGAAATGGCAATCCACTCCAGTACTATTGCCTGGAAAATCCCATGGACAGAGGAGCCTGGTAGGCTACAGTCTATGGGGTCGCAAAGAGTCGGACACAACTGAGCAACTTCATTCATTCATTAAGTTTAGTTCAGTCGCTCAGTCGTGTCCAACTCTTTGCAACCCCATGGACCGCAGCATTCCAGGCCTCCCTGTCCATCACCAACTCCCGGAGTCCATTCAGACTCATGTCCATCGAGTCGGTGATGCCATCCAACCATCTTATCCTCTGTCGTCCCCTTCTCCTCCTGCCCTCAATCTTTCCCAACATCAGGGTCTTTTCAAATGAGTCAGCTCTTCGCATGAGGTGGCCAAAGTACTGCAGTTTCAGCTTCAACATCAGTCCCTCCAATGAACACCCAGGACTGATTTCATTTAGGGTGGATTGGTTGGATCTCCTTGCAGTCCAAGGGACTCTCAAGAGTCTTCTCCAAAATCACAGTTCAAAAGCATCAATTCTTCGGCACTCAGCTTTCTTTATAGTCCAACTCCCACATCCATACATGACCACTGGAAAAACCATAGCCTTGACTAGATGAACCTTAGTCAGCAAAGTAATGTCTCTATTTTTGAATATGCTATCTAGGTTGGTCATAACTTTCCTTCCAAGGAGTAAGCGTCTTTTAATTTCATGGCTGCAGTCAGCATCTGCAGTGATTTTGGAGCCCAGAAAAAGAAAGTCAGCCACTGTTTCCACTGTTTCCCCATCTATTTTCCATGAAGTGATGGGACCAGACGCCATGATCTTAGTTTTCCGAATGTTGAGCTTTAAGTCAACTTTTTCACTGTCCTCTTTCACTTTCATCAAGAGGCTCTTTAGTTCTTCTTCACTTTCTGCCATAAGGGTGGTGTCATCTGCTTATCTGGGGTTATTGATATTTCTCCCAGCAATCTTGATTCCAGCTTGTGCTTCCTCCAGCCCAGCGTTTCTCATGATGTACTCTGCATATAAGTTAAATAAGCAGAGTGACAATACACAGGCTTGACGTATTCCTTTCCTGATTTGGAACCAGTCTGTTGTTCCATGTCCAGTTCTAACTGTTGCTTCCTGACCTGCATACAGATTTCTCAAGAGGCAAGTCAGGTGGTCTGGTATTCCCATCTCTTGAAGAATTTTCCACAGTTTGTTGTGATCCACACAGTCAAAGGCTTTGGCATAGTCAATAAAGCCGAAGTAGATGTTTTTCTGGAACTCTCTTGCTTTTTCGATGATCCAGTGGATGTTGGCAATTTGATCTCTGGTTCCTCTGCCTTTTCTAAAACCAGCTTGAACATCTGGACGTTCATGGTTCACATACTGCTGAAGCCTGGCTTGGAGAATTTTGAGCATTACTTTACTAGCATTTGAGATGAGTGCAATTGAGGAGTGGTTTGAGCATTCTTTGGCATTGCCTTTCATATATACAAACTAACCAAATGAAAAATTCAAGAAGAATATATAATATGCCCACGGTTTATCTCTTAAGACACAGGATTATGGTTTTATTAATTGGATATAGGTTTGCCTACGTGAAACAGATACGCAAAGTAACAACTGGTTAAACTAGACAGAAGTTTATTTCTCATTCATGAAATAGTACAAGTAGAAATAATTCAGGGCTAATATGTTTGTTCTGCTCCACAAAGTCATCCTAGAACCCAGGCTCCTTCTGTCTTTCTGCTCTGCCATTTTTAAGGAATCACCTTATCCACATGATCCAGGAGGAAGCACCCTTGCTCCAAGCAAGAGGATGAAGAAAAAAAAAGAAGAAAGCATGGATGTCTGCTTCCCTCTATTACTCGCCAAGGTTTAGTTTAAGCTAGTAAATGGAGGAAGCACCCAAACAGAGCAGCTGAAACAAGAATTTTATTTCTCTCTCATTTTATTCCTCATGGGGCAGGTGGGCAGGCTCTGCTCCATGAGACAACGCAGGGATCCAGGCTGGTGGGGTGCCCTGCCATCCTCAGCATAGGGCTTCCACCTCTGGGTCTATGGAGTTGCTCCAATGATTGCCTAGTTTGAGCCAGGGGAAATGAAACAAAAAGAGTCCAGGGCACGTTTCCTGAGGATGTGACTTCAAAATTACACACATCGGTTCCCCTCACTTCTTACAGGCACATACTTAGTCAAATGGCTGTACCTAATTGCAAGCGAGAAGGAGAAATATGACTTTCATTCTGAATGACCACAGAGTGGCTAAAAATTTTACTGCTGGAGCAAGAGTACGTTTTTTGTTTTGTTGTGCGTGTGCACATGTTTTGGTGCTTCTCTGTATTTTCTAGTTTCCTACCATGAACAAGAAAAAAAAATAAACATTCATTTATAGAGGTGAAAAGCATTTTGATTTCAAACCCTCAGTTCAGGGAGAATACCTACATGCATCTCCTTCCTTCTTAGGAAGACTTTCCTAAAAATACTGAAGAAAAACATATATATACATGGTATTTTACATTTACCTGCTTTAATATTTTGGACAAAAGTTTCTTTTGGCATTTAACTTTGTGGTCCCTCTTTAATTTTTTTTAATTTATTTATTCTTAATTGGAGAATAATACTTTACAGTAGTGTGTTGGTTTCTGCCACACATCCACATGAATCAGCCATAGGTATACATATGTCCCCTCCGTCTTAAACCTCCCACCCGTCGCACCCTCTAGGTTGCCACAGAGCGCTAGATTTGCACTCCCTGCACCATACAGCGATCGTCGCTGACTGTCCATTTAACAGACGTGGTGTCTACATTTCAGCGCTGCTCTCTCAACTCATCCCACCCTCTCCTTCCCACACTGTGTCCACAGGGTCTGCTCTTTATGAATGGGCCCTCTTATAAATCATAGTTACCCCAATCATAAAATTTTATGCTTGACTAAATTTTTAAAACTTACCAAGACACTTCATGTATGAAATACAGAGAAGAAAAGTTACCAAAAGTACAGAACTATTGGTGGGGCATTTCCCAGAAATACACATAGCAAGATGCCTTCATAGCCCAGGTGGCCTTCCAAGTCTCCTGCCTGTGCACTTGCTAATGATAAAATACTCAAACACGCTTCTAGTAGCAACAGAAGTTGAGAGGAGATTTCTCCGTGATTGGGTAACTTTGGCCTACAGATACAAGCACTATAATCCTTCAGACTTGGGACAGAATTTATGCTGTACCAAAAACCACCCTACAATTCTGTAAGCGATCGTATCTTCGCCTCTGTATCAGGTTAGCAAGATCAAAGTAAGACCATTCCTATAGTGCTCGCTTTGGTAGCACATGTACTAAAATTGAAATAATAGAAGGTCAGCTATTAAATAAGAGAAGATCAGCATGGCCCTGGAGCAAAGATGTCATACGAAACTTGTGAATTGTCCCATATATTTTTGCAACTAGACATTATCATACAAACTGAAGCAAGTCAGAAAGAGAAAGACAAATACTATATGATATCATTTGTATGCAAATCTGAAATATGGCGCAGATGAACCCATTTATAAAACAGAAACAGACTCACAAACCCAGAGAACAGACTTATGATTGCCGAGGAGAGTGGGACGGGTGAGGGATGGACTGGGAGTTTGGGGTTAGGAGATGCAGAGGATTATATATAGAATGGACAAATAGCAAGGTCTTCCTGTACAGCACAGGGAACTTTATTCCAACATCCTGAGATAAACCATAATGGAAAAGAACATGTATATGTGTATAACTGAGTCATTCCGCTACACAGCAGAAATTAACACATTATAAATCAACTATATTTCCGTTTAAAACAATTAAAAAAAATTTTTTTAATCATTCCTGCAACCTGCCATGCTTTTTCACTGTCAAAGTATCTTTTAAATAATATAAAATGGTGGCATTAAATTAAAAGTTATATTTAAAGTACAAAAATTGTCCTTGCCCTTTGGGTAAAGTGTAGACAATTTCATGAAAGCTATGAAACTATTCCTAGAGAAATATTATATATACAAAAGCCAAGAATTCTGAGGAATTCATCCATCTTCCTACACCCTTCCTTGATCTCATTTAGAGTGTTTATCAAAGCTGGTCTGAAAGTCAAGGCTCCCGGGCTGCACATTAGAACTGGTAAATCAGAGTTGGGAGATTGGTCCCCAGGAACCTGCATTTTAATAAGCCTCTCCCAGGTGATCTTTACATATACTTCAGCTGAGAGTCCCAAGCAAAGATTCCATGGAGCAGCATCTAAAAAAATCATAATTAGAGGTTTCTGACGCCTATCTTTGTCAAAGCACATAACTATACCTTTGCCTGAAGGATCTATGTAGACATATTATTTAGTCCATCCACCAGAGGCCAGTGTAGGATTATTCCGTGCATTGTACAGTGTTGCACTGCATAATACACACTATTGACACTACACAGTACATACTGCACACAGTTGGCTTTAGCTACCTCAGTGAAGAAGTGTAGGAAACAATACTGAAATATATGACATCTTATAAAAATTAGAATATTATACGTAGTATTTTACAGTTTTATATTGTAAAGTCAAGATTTCCTTATATTTAACCTTGATGTTCCTCTTTTAAATTATAAATAGTCAGCATACTCATAATACTTGAGAGTAAATCTTTAAAATTTACCAAGTATCTTCATGTATATTTCATCTGATGATCTCTACAACCATATGAGACACCAAGCAGACAGGGTTACCCCTGATTTACAGATTCAGAGAGAGTAAGTGGCAGGTCTACAATCTCAGAGGATTAATGAATGTCAGCATCCGGTCTTCTGAATCCTATACTAGAATAGCATCCTTTCCATTACACTCATCCTACCTACGACAAAATAAGAAACACAAGGGCAGTATACTAAGTTCCCCATAAAACTAAATCCTGCCAACCTAAGAAACGTCCCTTCACTCTGAGATCATGCCCTTCTGCCTGCCTACACAAAGATGCATCTACTTAAGACAGTCTCTTTCACTCACATAGGCTGGAGAAAGCTGGAGTAATTTCTTTTCTGTCTCTTTCATAAATAAAGGCTTCCTATAAGTTTTCAAACTTTATGAGGCAGAATAACCTCTTCTGTACAAATTTGTAATAACATAGGACTCATACATTGGTGTGTGAGAGCAATGCAAACACAGAGATAAATTATATATGTCTTTCACACTCTTGATTTTTTTCAGAGTTCTCCAAGACATCCTTGAATGTAAAAAAAAAAAAAAAAAACTTGAAGCAAAAAAAAGTCTGAAAATCCACTGTTTCTAAACATTCTTATTGCTCTTTTCTTAACTCATATTAAGTGTTTATTCAACCAAAAATTGAGACTCCAAAACCAAAGGCAATATTCTGGATACTGTTTAATCAGCACTATGTAAAGAGCAGTGAGTACTGGCTCCCCAATCAATCTATAACTATAATGTCTACAAATATACTGATTGCTATTGCTTTTTCATACATCTAGAGCACTTGGAACACCCGGTACACAGAAATTAGTAAGAATGACATATTTCTGTCTCATTTATCTTGTATTCCCAGATTCCAACTCAATGCCTGAATTACAGGAGGAACACAGTCAATACAGAAATGGCCTCAACATTAGCAAGAAAAACTGGATTGACACCACAATTAGGAACTAGAATCAGTACTCAGAAATTAGATGAGTCGCTATAAGTCACACAAAGCATGATTTGGAGAAGGTGGGGGGAAAATGGTACTTGGTTCACAACCCTTTTTTTCTAATCAGTGATTTGCACACCACAAAAACTAGAACAAAAGAAGCTAAGTCCGGAAAGCACGATAAAATGGTCCAGCGGTTCCTCAATGTGCTAAGGGAGCAATGGGCTGCAGAAAGAACGAGCTAACGTGTCACTTCAGCCTATCCCATCGGGGGCACATCCGAACAGGAAAGAGAAAAAGACAAAAGATGTCATACTAGACGGACTGCGGTTTGATTTTCATATAAGAAAGATAAGAGTTTGGTTAAAATACAGTTTCCTGTTTGTATCCCTTTGGGTTTAGTGGACCATTTCAAAGAAAATATTATTGTTCCATGCCTGAAAGAACATTTAGCTAAAACCATCCAGATGTGAATATGTACCCACTCACTGAATGAAAGGACACAGTCTTGCGACCACCGCAGTTTCAAGTCCAGTAATTTAGTTTTTTCCATCAAGTATAACAATACATTGAAAACAATGATTTCTTAAAAATGCGTGCATGTGTGCTAAGTTGCTTCAGCGTGTCCGACTCTTTGAGACCCTATGGACTGTAGCCTGCCAGGCTTCTCTGTCCATGGGATTTCCCAGGCAAGAATACTGGAGGAGGTTGCCAAATCTTCCTCAGCACTCCAAACAAATGTGCAAGGAAGCCCCCATAATGAGAAGCCCTTGCACTCCAATTCCACAACTAGAGAAAACCCATGTACAGCAGCAAAGACCCAGTGCAACCAAAAAACAAAAAAAGAGTTCTTTGGCTACCAGTAATTCTTTGCTTGTGTTTTGACCTAGTTCAAAATTCATTTGCCCAAGAAAAAACACCCCTCTAACTTATGCATACATATAAAATATGCTAAATAATATATATGTGTGTGTGTTGAGAAGTTATAAAAAGAGAAAGAAAATGACTCATTTATTAGGACATAAACCAGATTTAAAACTTCACATCATATCTTTTGTGTGTTTTACTGAGAAAACACACTAGAAAAGACATTTACTGTAAGAAAATACATGTCAAAAACACTGCCAAAAATAATTTAATGATTGTAATTCAAAATGTTGTAAATACTTAAATACATTTTCATTCCTTATCCAATTACACCTAAACTACAGCAGACACAGAAAACAAATGACTATCTATGGACCAAATATTCCTGTGCAGAATGAATATGAATTGTAACAACTGCAGCTGAAGATTTATGCTAATATATCTAAAGCAAAATGGCTTGATCAGCTCAAAATCCATCATAGTTTGGTGGGGGGTGGATTTCCTTCTGCAACTGAACCAGCAGTTTTCTGTTTCATAATTTGTCAATTTCTCCCTAAGTGTAGTGATTTAGTGATGACAAAAGAAATAGAGAAACAAATGAAAATTCCTTAATTACCATTTGCAGATGTTCCCCCAAAGAGAAAGAACAGGTTCAACAGCTGATGCTATTTCTTCCACTGGACTCTGCTATAAAGTAGCTCACTTCACCCAATACTCCTTTTCTCCTTCGGTGTTTATCTGATATTTGATGCTATGCTGTGATAAATATGTCAATACAGGCAGCCACTAAATGTATGACCAATATAAAATCATGAGCTTTTTTCTTCTCCTTTCAGTCTTTTCAGCAATCAGTTCAGTTCAGTCACTCAGTCATGTCCGACTCTTTGAGACACCATGAACCACAGCGCACCAGGCCTCCCTGTCCATCACTAACTCCCAGAGCCCACCCAAACCCAAGTCCATTGAGTCGGTGATGCCATCCAACCATCTCATCCTCTGTCATCCCCTTCTCCTCCTGCCCTCTATCTTTCCCAGCATCAGGGTCTTTTCAAATGAGTCAGCTCTTCGCATCAGGTGGCCAAAGTATTGGAATTTCAGCTTCAACATCAGCCCTTCCAATGAACACCCAGGACTGATCTCCTTTAGGATGGACTGGTTGGATCTCCCTGCAATCCAAGGGACTCTCAAGAGTCTTCTCCAACACTACAGTTCAAAAGCATCAATTCTTTAGCGCTCAGCTTTCTTTTATAGTCCAACTCTCACATCCATACATGACCACTGGAAAAACCATAGCCTTGACGAGACAGACCAATAACCCCGCCTCAAAAAAAAAAAAAAATCACTCAATCAATCCTTATTCTCTCCGCTTGGATGCCAGATTAATTGGTGGGTTTTTTTTTAAGTGCCTACTTGCTTTTATTAGCAAATCCTCACGTGATGCCTTCTACAATTCTCTCTTGAAGTTAACATCCCAGTGGTCTACATCCTAATTTAAAGCAAGTTTATTACTACTTGCTGTGCTATTTTCAACAGTGCACTTTACTGTTAATTCACATTTGTAAACGTGCTTCCCGAGTTGACTTTTTTTTTTAAATGTGGCTTATGTGAAAAAGGAAACAGAAAGTCACTGAAAATGGCCTGTGAACTAAAAACACCACTCAATATTCAGTAGGGAGTTAAATGACTGATAACAAGAGCACAGAAAAAGTGGCTTAAGTGCCACCTGGAAGCATAAAGCTGGTCAGTTCGTTTCCAACTTCCGCTGGCGGGCAATCTGCCAGTGGTGAGGGTGTCAAAAACAATGCTAAGCCCGCTGGTCTCTAATACTCGACAGAAAACAACTGCAAAAGGCTATGCAGCAAGGATTATGTTTTGTTGTCGTGCTTTCTTTTATGGGAGAAAGCTGTTTTTATGCTTTACTGAAATTCCTTTCCTGCTCTGAAATTGGTAAGAGGGCCAGCTGCTTTCTCTATTTTTCTCTGAGGTATTTGTCAATGGCAGATTTTAAATTCATTCTTCAGATGGGGAAAAGACGCTTCGTCTCCCTGTAGAAGTCTAAAGATGCATCGCTAACGATCAAATTCAAGATACCTTTGGGGACCAAAAGGATATGTCAACTTTGGAAACATGTTGTTTTATGTGCTGCCACCAGTTTCATTTTTAATTACCTTTTTGAGAAGTTGTCAAGTGTGAGTGGTGATACAGATCCCTTTGGCTGAAGTGACAACTCGAAGTTTATCAGTCCAGAAGTGTAAACCAAATCCCAGCCCAAGATTCTAAGCTCTTTGACAGAATATATACTCAGTAAGGAAAAAAAAAAAGAAAAGGCTCCTGAAATGAGAACTGTGAACAAGTTGGCCTCGGGGGGCCTTGGGATCTCCAGGCAGGACACTTGTGACTCATCTTTGTTTCCTCTCCCTAATCCTCTGTCAGTCACCTGTTACCAAGGGCTGCACTTCCTCACTTGTAGAGTCTCACTGGCCCTATTTCCTTTCTATTTCCTCCTCCACAGCCCTAATGGAGTCTGTACCACCGTATATGAGTTTCTGCTCAGCCTCCTGGCTAAGCTAGTCTCCCTGACTCTAGTTGCTCCTCTCCTTCTTTGCCTGTGTTTTTGAAAATCACTTTGTGTGTGTGTGTGTGTGTGTGTGTGTGTGTGTGTGTGTCACTTGCTATCTGGAAGGCAGAAAAGTGAAATGGCTCAGGGTATGGGCTTGAGAGCTACGATGACTAGGCCCATATTCCAATGCCATCACTAAATAGTTACAGTTCAGTTCAATTCAGTTCAGTCGCTCAGTCGTGTCTGACTCTTTGCGACCCCATGAATCGCAGCACGCCAGGCCTCCCTGTCCATCACCAACTCCCGGAGTTCACCCAGACTCACATCCATCAAGTCCGTGATGCCATCCAGCCATCTCATCCTCGGTCATCCCCTTCTTCTCCTGCCCCCAATCCCTCCCACCATCAAAGTCTTTTCCAATGAGTCAGCTCTTCGCATGAGGTGACCAAAGTACTGGAGTTTCAGCTTTAGCATCATTCCTTCCAAAGAAACCCCAGGGTTGATCTNGTGCGTGGTGTGACTCCATATCCTACCTGGTGCTAGATTTCTTCAATGCTTTCAGTATGCTCTTAAAAGCCTGGACTCTTTGCACTTGTATTTTTTCAAAACTAAAACAAAGGGATTATACTAAATGATTTCTCTGGTCCTTTTTTGTTCTCAAATTCAATGGCTCAGATTTCATAATACAACTCTTGGCTGGATAAAAAAGTTAGCATTTATATGCATCAGTTGCAAATGCCTTGATGAGAATAACCTGATCAAAACAATGGAATGAATGAATGCTCACTCAATAATCTTTCTGAAAAGACAGCAAAGACATAAAATCATAATAAAATTCGTTACCCCTACTGGGCTTCCCTGGTGGTTCAGTTGGTAAAGAATCCACCTGCAACGTGGGAGACCTGGGTTCAATCCCTGGGTTAGGAAGATCCCATGGAGGAGGACATGGGGAGGATACACTCAAGTATCCTTGCCTGGAGAATCCCCAGGGACAGAGGAGCCTAGGGAGCTACAGTCCACGGAGTTGCAAAGAATCGGACACAACTGAGCACCTTTCATTTCACTACTGTTACAGAAAGTTTACTTTTCCATCTTACCTTTTGAAAGATGAGTGAATGTTCTCAGAAATTCTTCATATGTTTGCTCATGACAATTAACAAACTTATCCAAGACTTCTTCAATTAGCCGATCTTCACCCATCATCTCCAATTCTGGTGTCTGGGCAGGCATTCCTATTCATAAGGGCACTTTATCTACGAGACCAAGAAAAACATGAGCTACGGTGAGTTGTGCAGTACCAGCCTCTTGAAATGGAGAAGGCAATGGCACCCCACTCCAGTACTCTTGCCTGGAAAATCCCATGGACAGAGGAACCTGGTAGGCTATAGTCCATGGGGTCGCTAAGAGTCGGACATGACTGAGCGACTTCACTTTCACTTTTCACTTTCATGCATTGGAGAAGGAAATGGCAACCCACTCCAGTGTTCTTGCCTGGAGAATCCCAGGGACGGGGGTGCCTGGTGGGCTGCCATCTATAGGGTCGCACAGAGTTGGACACGACTGAAGTGACTTAGCAGCAGCAGCAGCAGCCTCTTGAATATACTCTAGATGGGTAGGTGGAAGAATTCCAAGACCCCAAAAGGACAAATCAAGATAGTTATTAGAGTGATATACCCTAGTTTAAGAGACCAGAGTTATATTCATATCTCAATTGCAGGATTGTTAACTATCCCAATTTTATTTTTGTCTGTTTCCTGGTTACCATCTTAATTCACAGGAATATCATCACAGAAAACTAGAAACTGGCAGAAAGTGGCAATGCCAAAATCCAAACGTGCGTGGTGTGACTCCATATCCTACCTGGTGCTAGATTTCTTCAATGCTTTCAGTATGCTCTTAAAAGCATAACTGAAAACTAAAAATCTTTCAAGGTGATATAAACCAACCACCCATCCAAAGACAACAGCAACAGTTGTTGGTACCAGGTACTGTTCTTTAACTTCATAACAATTTTAGCTCAGATTACAGAGCCAGTAAGCAGAAATGTCAGTTCTAGAAGTGTAACCCTAGAACCCATGCCCCTAAATACTTCACTACGTTTCTGTATCCATTGCATGACATATACACACACCCTCCATACTCTGGTACTAATGCTGCCAAACAGTTGACTTGTCTGTGTTTTAACACATCCAGATATTGGAAACCCTTTATGTTCCAAAGAAGCCTTTGGACAGCTCTATTAAAGCTTCCTTCTAAAACAGCCTAAATGTGTGTCTGGGCCCCTGGATGGAACTGAACCATTTCAATTCTTTTCATACATGATATCCTTTCAAATATTTGGGCAAGCCTATCCTGTCCTTTCTCAATCTTCTTTCATCCACTTACATAAATTTCTTTTTCAAAATTCAGTTCGTATTCAGTTTGTCTCTGAAGGCTTTAGCTTTCCATCTCCCATCACAAGAGCACATCATAATTTCTGTGCTGCTTCTCTTTGCTGCGTCCACTGTTCCACTTATCCCAGTGTATTGTAAATAGTTGTATACATGTCTGTGTCTTCTATGAGACCTGGAGCCCATGAGAGAAAGGGTCCATATCTTTTCATAGCTCAGGACATGGCACAGAGTTGGCGGTCCATCCATCTCAAGCTAAAATTACTCATTTGAGCAGGTACTACAGTCAAATATTGTTAGAAGTTGGCCAAAAACTCTAAGCCTACCTGGTCACTCTATCTGTACCTTATGTGACATGGCTTTGAATCCTTTCACCCTTCTGATCAATCTACCTGGAAAAGATTTCACACTGTCTGCAGCCCTTTAAAATATGTCATTCAGAAATGAAGACAAGATTCCAGGAACAGTCTGGAGACAATGAGGTTTGATTAAATCTCGTATTCTAAATGTCTCACTCCTACTTCATGCAAAGATCGTGGCCCCTTCACATTGTCAGATCATTGACTGTTTCATTAACTAAATGCTTGTCGGCTGAGACAATACCTCAATCCTTGAGGAGTTTGAACTCTGTTTATAGTTGTGATATTTCACCTTGTTGAATTCCGTTCATTCTGTGTGAAATATGATTCTTACACAGCTTTGAGAAAAATGACTGTCTACAAAAAGCAGAAGAATAATGACAGCCTAAATAGCCAGTGTGATTCATGGGAGGGGTTTTCCGAGAGTACATAAATTCCATGGTTCTGCTATTTTTCCTGAATAAAAGTGAACATCTGGTGTCTGTTATTAACTTTATTATTTGATATTTACCAAAAAGTTAAGAAAAAACAAACCAAAAATATATTCACAAGATGATACCCAAACTCACTTAGTGGCAAGACCCAACCTGCATTAACATGAAAGTGTTTGTGGCTTTTATTTATTCTGTACAAATAGTATTACTATTTACGTTTCCCTGAAAAAAAACTAATGGGCTTGCTTTTGAGGTGCTTTTCCAGACCCCACTGGAGATTTTATGTATTAATAATATGTGGCATTTGCCCTGATTACCTTTCTAAACTCCAAAACACTTTTGAATTCTGAAAGACAACTCACCCCAAGAGTTTTAAATAGGAAGTATGAAGCTACAGGTGCCTCTCAAGATTGCTGTAAGGATTAGATGAATATACAGGGGGCCTCAAGAAATGTCAGCCACGAGGATGACAACAAGGGATCAGTCTTAGTCTTCTGTCCTTTGTTTACATGAAGACCTCTGTTGACTGTGACCATTTTGACTCTGAAGGTACTAATATCACCCAAAGATCAATCAAGAGAATTCATGATGCATTACAACCCTAGATAAAATATGATATTGTAGCAGTCCAAGTGAAAATAAAAAGTCTAGCTATGCACCAACCCAAAATGAAAGAAACAATTTGTACCTGAAAATTAGGTATAAGAAAAAGCACCAGTTACAGTTTATGCAAATTTACCTGTAATACTGCCAGGCTTCAGCAACCTATAGTTTAATACAGTATGCTTGCAACTGCTAGCTAATAAATAATGATAAATTCAAAGTGTGGTTATTATTTAACTATCAGCAGGACAAGTACTTAATTACCAATATGTTAATGTCAATCTGCTTTTCCAGAAGTGGACCCCAGCAAAATTCCAGCACTGTATTATAGCAACCTCTTCCTCAAGCCATCTCAGGTAATCTACTTCTGCAGACAAATATCAAACAGAAGCAGCCAGGTTGTATTTTATATTGCTGTAAATGCCTTCCCATGGATGCTTTAAGAGTTATAATAGGAATTCCTTTAAACATGCTTTGCAATTCTCAAATTGGTATATTTTGAGTATTTAGCCTTAACACATCTCAGTTTTACTAAAGGCAGACAATTAACAGGCTGTGCACAGCACAAATTCAATCTTTTAATGTCTTTAATTTTGTTCCTGTGGTTATCACAATACAGTAACTGTACGGACTTTTTAAAGACTTGCAAAATCCAGCTTTACAAGCTGTCATGATTTAAAGAGTTTAACCCACCTTCAAATGTATAACTTTCCTTATCTATGAAAATACAAATAACCTCATGTTAAAAGTCCTCAGAGACTGACAGAGCAGATAATCATTTACCAGACAATCAAGTGGTTTATGCAAATCCTAGCGGTTTTTGAGAAGGAAGCATTGCTTTTTCAGTTACCATTCACATTAGTTTGTGTTTTTACCATGAAGCATTTTTCTAAAAGAGAAAAAGGAAGAGACAGAGATATACTTGCCTGGATAACACGATTCTTTGATTTGGTTTTTTTGTCTTAAAGCTTAAAGCTCCACATAAAAAAGACCCAGAACATATTGTGATGATAAGTAAATGTGTAACAACATACACTTTCATAATCACAGCCTCCAAAAGGAACCACTGGGAGGATGTATTGCTCTGCTTGGACTACTAAACTCCACAAAAGACCACAAGCTTTCTTAGGAACAGGATTCTCTTCTTACTGAGTCCCTGGGAGCTAGCAAAAGAACCACACCATCTTCCTGGAGTCCTGCTTTCTTCCTATCAAATAGGAACAAAAATTAACGAGCACTAAGGCCGGGTAGTGTCACCTGCTCTCTGAAAGAACACACAACACATCCAGGCTGGTACTGAACCCAAGTTTGCTCACTGCCAGAAAGACCAATACTTGAGAGACAAGTATTGGTAAAAAAGGAAAAGCTGCTTTATTCAGGAGGCCAGTGACCTGGGGAGATGGTGGGCTAATGTCCTAAGATCATCTCCAAGTTGCTGGCTAGGAGACCAAGGTTTTCAAGGGGAGTTTCAGGGATGTACAAGCAGGGGTCAACATGTAGAACGGCAGTCAGCTCCGATAATCATGTCCAAACCAGTCTAGTTAATGTCATCCTCATTAGGTGTTCATTAATTTTCTACTCAGGGTCATTCCATTCCCGTGTCCTTGAGGTTGGTTTCTGAAATTCTTAAGCAAGCGAGATTAGTTCTCATTCTCTCCTCGTCAGCTTGTCATTATCTAGGCAGCTCTGAGGCATGCCAGGGCCAGCAGGAAAGGAAAATGCCCATAAACTTGAAAATCTGTGCTGTTCAAGATGGATCAGCTCATGCCCTGGCTATAAGTCCCCACTGTCAATCCTTCATTCCATTTCTATGGAACAAGGGCAAAGGTCTTTCTTTCTAGGAGAAAGCAAAAGCAATGGTTGGGACATTTTGTTATAAACTTAGAGCCTTCATGATGGTTTAGGAGTTTCAGTTTTTAATTGACTCTCCCTGTGTCATCAATTTCAGGTCCACTTGGAGCCAGTAGGTTGAACCCACAGGACATTATCTCAACAGTTCGGGATTATAAATCAAGACACTGGTTTAAGCTACCAATAGAAAAAAATTATGTTGGGCTGTTTTTTCCTTTGTTTGTACGTTCCCTCACTTCTCTAGATAGTCCCTGTTTGAATCTGCTCTTTGGAGCTCAGGGAAGATTTAGGAGACTAAAGCCTTTTTATAAACAAGAGGCAAACAGAGGACAGAGTGGGGATTGAGGGGTGATCTGTCCTGGGAAGGTCCCTGTAAAGGGCCCCACTCCTTTACAGACATTATTATAAAATAAGGTATGTGGAACTATCACCACTGATGTAGCATTTTTCTGATACTTATCTTCAGATCCCTGCCTCATGTGACTTACTTAAAACACATTTGTCAGAGAGGAGAGCAAGAAGCCTTAAGAAACAAGTCACCCTGAGCTAGTAACCTTTCAAAACATATAATCTGCTTTCTAACAGTACAGAAAGGTATATGCCTGCAAAATTGTGTTTGTTGTTGTTGTTAACTGTGAGGCTTACTGCTGATACTTGAAAGTAATAAATAACACGTTTTTAAAGAGTTTTGCAGGTACTATCAAAGCCCACTGTCTCAAATTCTCATAGTTCTGTTCAAGCAGCTCCTGAAGTATGAAAGGTAAAATGGGATATTTTACAAAGAACTCACAAAGCCTGAGGAAGGAAAATGTCAACCTTGGTGCTACACAGGCTAGGTCTCTTTTTACACTTTGGAAAACGAACAAATCTCAAACGACCAAATTGCACAGTAAGGGCACAGATTTATTTACATGATAGAAGAGAGCCGGTGTGAACTGACAGCCTCTGCCTTGACTGAGCAACAACTATTTTGCATCCTATAATTTTCATGTTGTTTAGATCATATTAAGGAGAATGAAAGTCAATGACAGAAATTGGCACAGATTCTCAGAGTTGAGAGAAACCTAAAGGTCAGCTAGTTCAATCACAGAATACAAACGAATGAATCTGGAAAAGAAACTGTAAGTGAGGTTTTTGCCAACTAATGATTCTACTGGTGAGCAGCATTATGTGATTCTCATCAACAGTAATGAGATGTTCCTGGTTATGATTTTTAATGCATAGATGAAGTCATCAGGAAATTAAGCAATAAGCAGCAATCTCACTCAGGCTGGGTGTATTCATGAGTCTGACTACAACTACGTTCTTTATCCCAATAACATACAAAACATCTTGAGGCAAAATGTACACACACACACGTATATATATCATTTGTTTTAGACATTTACCAATACAAACAAGAAAACAAAGGAAAAGAGGAAGACATAAATATAAAACTTCTTATGAAATAGAAGAGGATCTAAATCCCTTTACAGTTTTTTATCTGGGTGATAAAAACATACATTCTGGCATCAAAGAATACACAACACTTCAAGTTACAAGCTTCTCCCAATGAGCCTTTTCTAACATTTTAAAAAGCATGGAATTCTCCATTATCACTAAAAAAGCTGAGAGTATAAACCTTTAGATTTCCATATAGATTCCCCTTGGTACAACCCTTTGCAGTGAATATTAAAGGAAGCCTTTGGTAGGAGGCAGGAGAGGCTTGAAGATAACTGCCAACTACAAAGCTTTAGAAGAGCAGCTTCCCAGGTGGTTCAGTGCCAATGCAGGAGATGCAGGTTCGATCCATGGGCTAGGAAGATCCCCTGGAGAAGGAAATGGCAACCCACTCCAGTATTCTTGCCTGGAAAATTTAATGGACAGAGGAGCCTGGCAGGCTACGTCCATGGGGTCACAAAAGAGTCAGACACGGCTTGGTGACTAAACAACAACAAAGCTTTAGAAGAGAAAAGCTGCATATTGTCATCTGTGCAGAGGTCTCAGAAGTTGGTGCATCTTTGTTATATTTTTTCCTTGACAAAAATCTCATCTTAAGGAAAAGAGAAAGAGAAGACACCCAGTAAAAGTTTACCAAGAATGCTGGAACTCAGGCATGTTGATGGTTTTCCTCCTGCAATAAGCTCTACAGAGTGGGAATAATACTAATCTATAAAATTACATGTTTAAGCAGAAAGTTTCCTCTTGAAAAATCTACCTCCCTTTTCTGCTCATCCATCCAAGTCACCATAATGGGGTTTCTTGAAGCTATAATGTATGAAGACTTGTTCATCAACAGATTGTATAAAATCAATTTTATTTCCCCAAAACATACTCTTCCTCCAAGCTGCTCAAGTCAATCCAGAAATGTCTACTTTGACTCACTGAGGTGGGTCAACTATTAGACTGTTTTCAATTACACAGTTATTAATTCCATTCAACAAAAATGCAAAGAGTTAAGCATTCAGAACTTCCCTCTCCTTGCTTACTCCTTATTTTTTTTTTAAAAAAAGCAAATTACCTGTGGACATGGAAGCTGAAAGATGTACCCATAAGACAAATTACTTTTCCACTATCATTTTTGTTTCTTAATTTGCTTTTTTGAAAAATTTGAGTCAATCACCTACCTTCACCTCCTAACAAAACTACAAACATATTAACTGACCACTGCTGCTGCTGCTAAGTTGCTTCAGTCGTGTCCGACTCTGTGTGACCCCATAGACGGCAGCCTACCAGGCTCCCCCGTCCCTGGGATTCTCCAGGCAAGAACACTGGAGTGGGTTGCCATTTCCTTCTCCAATGCATGACCTCCAGACTAGTACATTTTATCAAGAAAGATG
The DNA here is from genome assembly GCA_006410935.1 of Redunca redunca. Lineage (NCBI taxonomy): Eukaryota > Metazoa > Chordata > Mammalia > Artiodactyla > Bovidae > Redunca > Redunca redunca. The sequence continues at coordinate 434,536 of SJYQ01000899.1, forward strand.
TACAATACGCATATTTCAATGTTATTCAAAACTGATCTCCTAGCCTCAGAAATGTGATCATCTACCTCAATGAGTTATGGACAATAATAGTGAGTATTTCAGTGAACATTTTTCTAAGGCCCCTGATAAACCTGTGGATCCAAACTGGCAGCAGAGTTTCTAAGCCAACTTTAGTGCTCTATAATCACGCAATAAGGTTTCAATCATAAAAGAGTTATTAGCTGAACTGTAATCCCGCCTTCCCATGGACACAATGTCCCATTATTGTGCGTTTTATCTGTACTGCATGACAACTGTGGCACAAAAGCATCCATCGATTAAACTCATCTCTTTGTCTAGCTTCCCAGCCTGTGGGCCACGTGCTCAGTGCACAGCACTTCCACAAAACCAGAAAGCCTGCTTTAAAGCAACACCTGCACAGCTAGTTAGGAGCAGGTGTAGACCCACCAGGCTAAACCAACTCTGTTGTTAGGAATTCATTTCAAAAAGTGTTTCAAAATGCCAGATGGTGCAAAAAATATCGACCTTTTCATTTGACATTCTCTTAAAAAGAAATAAGATTTTAAAGCTGTATTTCTCAGCTATTTTTGATTCTAAATTCCTATGACCGTAGAATAACAAATGGGCCTTAAGGAGTAATACAGTGATTCCCTAACTTCCAATTTCCCTCTGCACTTTATTTGTAATTTTGCTTCGGTGTACACAACATAACACACACACTACACCTACATAAAAACCAATTTCTTTTTGCCAGCATGGTTTCTATACGCAAAGGTAGAAGTTAAGAAACACAAATTCCCTCCTTCTCTAAGGATAAAAATTTTAAGTGCATTTTCTTTCTGAAACAACACTGTAAATCACCTCTGAAATGTTGCTCCATTTTATTCTACAATCAGGAATCCTCCTTAAATATCAGAGAATGTTCTGGTCATGTGGCTGCATTTAATTCATCACTTTAAATAAAAAATGACAACTCACTTGTCATGTTCTTCTCTTGACAATCCATCATACTAACTGTAGATTGCTTCCGTCTATATGTTTCCTTTTCCTTCCTCTTTTCTCCTCTTTGCTAGTTTCGGTTGTGGCTTCTATCGTGGGATTCACTGAACAAGTCAGACATCTCCCTTTCCCATACTATTTATATTATTTCCCGAAAAAAAATCGGCCACTTATTTAAAAAAGCAAAAATTGTCTATGCCTGTTTGAATGCTATGAAAAGCTGCCATAGACCTTATTTCAAACACTTGCGAACCCGTTGGGCAATAATGTCATTATTGTCAAATTGTTTCTTCATTTATAAAAGGGGATGAAAATGCTTGACAGGTCACTACATTTCTTGGGAAACACTGTCATGAGTTCACAAAACTGTGCTCCTCCTCTGCCCGCCTCAGCTCACCATGTACACACACTCCTGCAGCTGTGTTACCCTTTTAAGTTATTTAACTTTTCTAGCCTTAAGTAGTGTGAATGTAGATATAAAGGGACAGGATTTGAAGTTGTCTTCCATCTCTGACATTCTATTTTTCTCCAACTATGTTCCCTTTTTATTCAATTACTATGACAGTATATCCCATTACTAAGTCTTTTATCTCCTCTGTGGAATAAAGATTATTTTACTCTGTAATGACACTGACTTGTATTCTTTAATTGCCCACTGTCTTTGGATTTAAGGTAGAAGAAATACACATATTGCAGTATGAATTTGACTCTGCCCCTATAACTGTGATTTCTTGGTGAACTTTTAAGAAAGGGTGACTACTTCCTACTATCATGCAAGCTCCTTAAGGCAAGACCTGTGTCTGTGATTTTTTTTTTCCCTAATCCTCCACAGTGGAGGTACACAGTGGATGCTGGATACTCTGTTCACTGTGGATGCTGCATAAATATTGTTCATGACTTCACATTTAGCTTCTGTGCTAGGACTTTGATAGGCTGGGGACAACGAACCCACTCAGCAACCAACTACCTGTTTTCTGGTGTTAGTAGAATGCAAAGGCTAAGGCACTTACCTAAACCCACCCCTGGTTTCTGTGTTGCATTTATTATTTTATATTTATTGTGGAGATATCCACTATGTCAATTAGATGAGAGCTGTCACTGATGCTGGAATTTCAAGTGCCATAATCATTATACAACACCATGAATACGTTAGGGAAATAACCCAATGCTGTTTTGCAGGCAGAGATTAAAAAAAAAAAATCACCATGGGAGTAACCAGATGAGATGACGACACTTTTTTAAAGACTGGATCAACATTTCAAATGATGAAAATCAGCCAAACAACTGAGCTACTTGCTCGGTTTTTAAAAAGTCAACCCTGAAAACACATCCTAAAATTTTTCAAAAAATGAACATCTTCACTTTTACAAATAAATTTATGGCACCATCATCATTAGACAGATTTATTGAGTACACTCTCTATAACAGACACTTCGTATCCATCCATCCTCCCAATAAGGCAGGTATCACCCTTGTTTTAGAGATAAGGACTGAAGCTCAAAAAGGCCATTCAGCTAGTAAGGGGCAGAACTCAGACTCAAATCCAAATCTATCTACCTCTAATCACTACATTCTATCATCTAAGCCACACAGAACCTGATTAAATGACCAACAACACTGAACGGTCTGATAGATTACATTATATTTACCTAATGGAATTTTAGGCAAGTATTAAAAATTATAAAGGTGGAAATATACATTTCATAGTATATATGAAATAACATTACATCAAAAAGATAAAACACAATTTAAATACATTCTTATCATAATTATTAATGTATGTA
>SJYQ01000899.1:445043-462338 GCA_006410935.1 Redunca redunca
CAGTCATATGGTTAACAGATGATAAAGTAAGCTAGTCGGTTGAAATAGTTCTTCGAGAGATTTAATGAAAATTCAGTCCACTGATCCTTAGCTCTCTGAAAGAGGGAGAAGAGTCAGAGTACAATAAGAATTGCTAAGTAGATCTCATGAGAGATTATTTCCACAGGTAATATTGATTACTTACCCAAATAATAAAAGTTTAGAGGTTGACAAAGTTAACAGGTAGATAATTTTTAAAAGGGAAAAAGAAATATATGTGTGTTTATGAGTCTAGTTGGTATATGGCGTTTGCTGCCAGTGAAAGCTGTAGAATCAGTGAGCTTGCTCAGGTTCAACTAGATACTTGCTAGAATTGAAATTAAAATAACTGTTAATTTTGAGGCTTCACATCAATTGATAACTAGATGACCTTAGATACAAATGTCTTCCCCCCTGGAGTATTTTTCTGGAAATGTATTTCATTTTAGTCCAAGAGTTTAGACCATAGCCTCTCATTCATTTGTCCACTGAGTCCACAATGTGTAAGGTATAATTGCCAAATTTAGGGGAAATAGGAACCATTCAGGAGATGAAATCCTGCTGAAAAGTTCTGCTAACAGTTCATGCCTCAGATACTGAAATAAATCTGAAAAAATTAAATCGTGTTCACTTTGCTTCAGTAATGTTGCTTGATGAATATTCTTTTTGCATAATTTGCTGTACCATTGTTTTGATTTTCTATTGTTTCTATTACCTAATAAAGCTGATAAAATATGAAAATGTCTTTTGTTTACATTGATTTATTCCTATTATTAACATTTGTAGTTACCCAGTTATCGGCAAAATTATACTGTTTAATTTTTTCAAGATCACTCTACTCTTATTTCTTTTTTATCTGTCAGTAGAAAGTGACATGAGTGGGAGCTGAAATAGCCTCCACAGTGTTCAAAATGTTTTTCCCTCACGTTACAGTTACTCCCACAATCATCTCTTATCTTTATTTGTCTAAAATGACCAAGTGGCTAAAAAGTAATTACACGTATTTGTTTCAAAGTGAAAGCAGATTACATATGATAATCTGAGAGATTCAATTAAAGCTGCTTTTCGTGTGTGTGTGTGTGTGTGTGTGTGTGTGTGTATAAGTTGTAAGGGCAAGTACTTTGGTTTTACTTACTGTAAGTTTGATTAAAAATAGGTCTTTTTAAGTCATCTCACTAATTAGTCTACCAGATGTGATTTGAAGACAATAAAGTTTCTTTTCTAGTAAACATATGCAAACTTTCAAATGAACCACATTAGAAGAGTACTCACTTATCCCAAGGATATAATGCTTTTGCCTAACACTGTTCTAAGACTCACTTTTCAATCACTTTCAGAGTCTATGTTTCATTCTTTTGAAGATACTCAACAGTTAGAGATGAATTTGGTTTTTGGAAACAGACAAATGTTATCCAAAGCCAAGCAGGGTGTCATTTTCAGCATTATGGTCACTTTAGGCCAAAAGTGAAGTCTGAGCTAACAAAGTGGGTTTTCTGATATGCCTCACAAATAGATTTTAAAGGTAAGTCCCAAACGGTTTACACAGAATAATGTCAATAAATAAGTACATGGCTTTCCAGGGTGACTATTTTGAGGGACTCTACCCCTCTCGAAGCACAAAGATGGTCCATTACTTAAGAACTCACCTTGGAATGCAGGGGATGTGGATTCAACTCCCTGGTCAAGGAACTAAGATCCCACATGCCGTGAGGCAACTAAGCCCTTGGAGCCCATGCACCACTAGAAAAATCTTGCATGACTCAACAAAGATCCACGTGCTGCAACTAAGATCCCCATGCAGATATCTACACATGGATCTATATACCTGTATAGACAGACACACATATATGTATATATATAAACAAGAGCAAAATACACAGACAAGTTCAATGTGTCAAGAAAGTGGAAAGCATAGTGGAAAAGGAGTAGTCAGTCTACAGGGTAGGAAGCTTGTTATGTTTATAACTGAAACAGCATCAGTCTGTTGAACACAGTAAACAAGAGGAGCGTGGAATGGTATGGGCATGGAGGGGTGGCCAGGGCAGGGACCCCCAGCTTTTCATCAGTACAAGAAAATCACATAAAACTTTATACCATGTGAGCTGTTCCTTCCTGCTTACCTCTGTGTTACTACTCTCTGTGTGGGGACATCTCACCTAATGAGCTTATGCTTTCACACTTATGCACAATCTCCTCAAATGTTGAACTGATAACATTTGTAGTGAGCCTCCCTAGTTACTTCACAGGTACTCAGGGCTTTGGGGGAACTCATTCCTTTCGCAGGGTATGCTTTCCCTCTTGCACTTGATAACTCCTGCCAATACCCGAATCCATCTGGCTCATTTCTCTCCACTCTTTACATCCCATTTCAGATATCTGCTCCTCCTTCCGGAAAACTCCTCTGGACCCCATCACCCCAAATCTCTGCTTATAGACTCAAAAGTACAAGAAATAAAAATGTATTTTTCTATAAATCAACTCAGATTATACTATGCATCCCTTTCACTGTGCATTGGAAATTTAGTTTATAGAGTTCTCTGTCTTCACCCAGCTTTTTCTCCAATTTCTAGGAAGAAATATAATACTGAGGTGTCAGGAGTGGGAGCGAGTGAGGGTGAAACATTTGGTATTTAGGGTCATCATCCCTCCTCACCAGCTGCTTCTACAACATTCACATTCCCACCTGACTTGTGGGTGGCACCTTAGCTTTAACCACAGGACGTCTACAGTTTTTCTCTCTCTCTCTCTCTGCCATTTTCAGGTCCACCTGGGCTCAAATGATAAAGAGGGGATCTTTCTGTCCCTTCCTTTCCCAGCATGGCGACAGTTCTCTTAGCAAGACCATCTAAGATTTCTCTATGCTCTGTACTACTCCTGGGCACCTCTTCCTGATCCCACACCTTTACTGGGTCACAGAACCTCTCCCCAGCTGTCTCAGGCTAACCCACCCCAGGAAGATATTCACTTCGGGTTCTATCAGGAGAGTTGCTTCTTCTCTCTGTTTTTGACTTCCCCAAGCTTAGCTGGAGTTTGGATTGTTCTCCCAAGTCCACAGTTCAACCCAAGATATAGGAGACTTTGTCATCTCTATATATCTAGTATTTAGCATAATGCCTTGCATACTGTAGGCACTTAAAATTTCATTGAAATGAATTGAATTAAATTCTTCAGTGACTTGCCTCTGCATTCCAGTATGGGCAGCCAAAATGACTTACTCATTGTCTAGCTTAATACTGTTATAGATATTGAAAGTAAAATAGAATCAGTTACACTAACTGAATAAGCAAGAGATGTAAGAATAAATGGAACCAACAGACCCGAGAATTCTTACATAGATGAGAAGAAAATGAGTGTTAGGATAAGTGACACTGGCTGTGGTAACAAAAACTCCAAAACACCAGTAAATTGTCACAAAGTCTCTCTCCCACTCAAGAAGAGATCAATGCAGGTTTCACTTATTAAGCTATTCACCAGAGTAGGTGTCCTCCAAGATGGGTCTCAGAGAATTAGGCTGTTTTGATTTGGAAACTCTGCCATCTTTTATCTTACATCTTCAAGACTTCAGATACAAGGAAAAGAAAGAACACCGAGAAGGCACACTCTCCTGTAAACGTTTCAGCCTGCAAGTGATACAGCATTTCCTCCAATATTCCACCGTTTTAAAAAAAAAAAAAACTCAAGTAGTACGGCCTCGCCTAGATGCAAAGGGGCTGGGAAATATAGTTTAACTGTGTGCCCAGAAAAGGGATGTGGTCAGCATGAAGCCAGTATCTGCCACACATGCTCAGTCGCTTCAGTCTTTGCAATCCTATGGACTGTAACCCCCCAGACCCCTCTGTCCATGGGATTCAGCAGGCAATAATACTGAAGTGGGTTGCCATGCCCTCCTCCAGGGGATCTTTCCAACCCAGGAATTGAACCCAGGTTTCCTGCATCTCCTTCATTGCAGGTGTATTCTTTACCCACTGAGCCACCTGGGAAGCCCAATATCTGCCATCAGCTCAGTTCAGTTCAGTCACTCAGTCGTGTCTGACTCTTTGTGATCCCATGAACCTCAGAATGCCAGGCCTCCCTGTCCTTTACCAACTCCCAGAGTCCACCCAAACCCATGTCCATTGAGTCAGTGATGCCATCCAACCATCTCATCCTCTGTCGTCCCCTTCTCCTCCTCCCCTCAATCTTTCCCAGCATCAGGGTCTTTTCAAATGAATCAGCTCTTTGCATGAAGTGGCCAAAGAGATGGAGTTTCAGCTTCAACATCAGTCCTACAAATGAACATCCAGGACTGATCTCCTTTAGGATGGACTGGTTGGATCTCCCTGCAGTCCAAGGGACTCGCAAGAGTCTTCTCCAACACCACAGTTCAAAAGCATCAATTCTTTGGCTCTTAGCTTTCTTTATAGTCCAACTCTTACATCCATACATGACCACTGGAAAAACCAGAGCCTTGGCTAGACAGACCTTTGTTGACTAAGTAATGTCTCTGCTTTTAATGTACTGTCTAGGTTGGTCATAACTTTCCTTCCAAGGAGCAAGCGTCTTTTGATTTCATGGCTGCAATCACCATCTGCAGTGATTTTGGAGCCCAGAAAAATAAAGTCAGTCACTGTTTCCATTGTTTCCCCATCTATTTGCCATGAAGTGATGGGACCAGATGCCATGATCTTAGTTTTCTGAATGGTGAGTTTTAAGCCGGAGAAGACAATGGCAACCCACTCCAGTACTCTTGCCTGGCAAATCCCATGGAGAGAGGAGGCTGGTGGGTTGCAGTCCATGGGGTCGCTAGGAGTTGGACACGACTAAACGACTTCACTTTCACTTTTCACTTTCATGCATTGGAGAAGGCAATGGCAACCCACTCCAGTCTTCTTGCCTGGAGAATCCCAGGGACAGGGGTGCCTGGTGGGCTGCCGTTTTTGGGGTCCCACAGAGTCGGACACAACTGAAGCGACTTAGCAGCAGCAGCAGCTTTAAGCTAACTTTTTCACTCTCCACTTTCACTTTCATCAAGAGGCTCTTTAGTTCTTCTTCACTTTCTGCCATAAGTGTGGTGTCATCTACATATCTGAGGTTATTGATATTTTTCCCGGCAATCTTGATTCCAGCTTGTGCTTCATTCAGCCCAGCGTTTCTCATGATGTACTCTGCATATAAGTTAAATAAGCAGGGTGACAATATACAGCCTTGACGTACTCCTTTTCCTATTTGGAACCAGTCTGATGTTCCATGTCCAGTTCTAACTGTTGCTTCCTGACCTGCATACAGGTTTCTAAGAGGCAGGTCAGGTGGTCTGGTATTCCCATCTCTTTCAGAATTTTCGACAGTTTATTGTGATCCGCACAGTCAAAGGCTTTGGCATAGTCAATAAAGTAGAAATAGATGTTTTTCTGGAACTCTCCTGCTTTCTCTATGATCCAACAAATGTTGGCAATTTGATCTCTGGTTCCTCTGCCTTTTCTAAAACAAGCTTCAATATTTGGAATATCCGACATAGTATATATTTAAACATGCAGATTAAATAGTCCCGAGTACCTTGAAGTAATAATGAAGGGCACTAACATAGTTCTGTTAAACTGGAAACAGAGCCACAGTCACTTGAGGGAAAGACAAAAGAATTAGCAGGCAGTGTGTCACTAAGATGTTTGAAGTGGCTACTCCAACATTTAAAATTATGTACATAGTCCTTCTCAGTCTTAGACAAATCACTTCACATTTAACCCTTTGCAAAAGCATTTCACTCTTGTCCCTCCCCTGGCTTGGCATGGGTTGCATGCCTCAAACTCTTCAATGGTTTCCATTTGCATTTGGGGTAGGATCCAAAGTCTTTACCCAACCACAGGGTCCTGCATGATGAGGCCTCTGCCTGATTTGACTTATGAGTCCCCCCCTCAGTCTACTTCTGCTGCACAGACCTTCCTTCAGTTATGAAACATCTCCAGTTGAAGCAAAAGGGAAGGGGGCAGGGAACAACCTTTAAAAGAATGGCATGGTCATGGGACATGACAAAAACTGTTTAGAACCAACCAGCAGCTCCAAGATGGTAGAAGATTCCACTTCCAGGAGACCTTGATCCTCATTATATACTCATTGTAATACATTAGCAAGCTAAATGATACACCCTCAAGTGCCATGACTGTTCTGAGGCCAATCATAAAAGGTCAAAAAGTGGGCAGGTCTCCCACCGGTCTTCCCACAAGTTATGTTGGGCCTGGTCTATCATTCCTCACCTGCCCTCACCCCACTCATCCTACCAGTCTCCTCTTAAAGGCTCCTTCTTCCTAGATGTTTCTGTGATTCCCCAATTTAAATTCCCTTGTCTTGCTGCTGCTGCTAAGTCCCTCAGTCGTGTCCGACTCTTTGCGATCCCATGGACTGCAGCCCACCAGGCTCCTCCATCCATGGGATTTTCCAGGCAGGAGTCCCTTGTCTTACTATACTTAAATTGCACCTAGTACTTCTCGTTCATAACACCCACTAGACTGTGGAATCATGCATTTATTATAATTACTGATGATTCAGTGTCTACCTCCAACCAATTCTTTGTGAGCAGAAACTGTCTGAATTCACCGCTCTGTCTCCAGTGCCAAGTATACATTGCCTGCTCCTAAAAGCTATCCTATAAATAGCTTTTAAAATAGGCTGAAATAGTTACAAAGGGTATCAAGAAATATCTAGAACTTAGCTAAGCTTATAAAGGATAAGAAGCCGCTTCATTTTCAAATGCAGGGGTAAGATCAAATACCCTTGGTCAAAGGGTACCAACTTTCAGTTATAAGATGAGTAGGTTCTGAGGATCTCTTGTACAACTGGGTAACTATATGACCGACACGGTACTGTCTCATACACTTGAAAATTGTTAAAAGACTCAATCTTAAGTGTTCTAACATATATGCAGAGTACATCATCAGAAATGCTGGACTGGATGAAGCACAAGCTGGAATCAAGATTGCCAGGAGAAATATTAATAACCTCGGATATGCAGATGACACCATGCTTATGGCAGAAAGTGAAGAACTAAAGAGCCTCTTGATGAAAGTGAAAGAGGAGAGTGAAAAAGTTGGCTTAAAACTCAACATTCAGAAAACTAAGATCATGGCATCTGGTCCCATCACTTCATGGGAAATAGATGGGGAAACAGTGGAAACAGTGTCAGACTTTATTTTGTGGGGCTCCAAAACCACTGCAGATGGTGACTTCAGCCATGAAATTAAAAGACACTTCCTCCTTAGAAGAAAAGTTATGACCAACCTAGATAGCATATTAAAAAGCAGAGACATTACTTTGCTAACAAAGGTCTGTCTAGACAAGGCTATGGTTTTTTCAGTAGTCATGTATGGATGTGAGAGTTGGACTATAAAGAAAGCTGAGTACTGAAGAATTGATTATTTGAACTGTGGTGTTGGAGAAGACTCTTGAGAGTCCCTTGGACTGCAAGGAGATCCAACCAGTCCATCCTAAAGGAGATCAGTCCTGACTATTCATTGGAAGGACTGATACTGAAACTGAAACTCCAATACTTTGGCCACCTGATGCGATGAACTGACTCATTTGAAAAGACCCTGATGCTGAGGATTGAAGGCTGGAGGAGAAGGGGACAACAGAGGATGAGATAGTTGGATGGCATCACCGACTCAATGGACATGGGTTTGAGTGAACTCCGGGAGCTGGTGATGGACAGGGAGGCCTGGCGTGCTGCGGTCCTTGGGGTGGCAAAGAGGAGGACATGACTGAGCGACTGAATTGAACTGAGCTGAACTCCACATATACAAAAGGTAACTATGTGAGGCACTGGGTAAGCTAATTAACTTAGTTGTGGTAAATATTTTACAATGTACACTTACATCAAATCATCACTTTAAATATAGACAATTTTATGTGTCAATAATACCTCAATAATGGTGGGGGAGAATAGTACAATGTAAAGATAGTAGGATTTTTTAAAAGTCAATCAAAGATGGTGGCACTGGAGCAGTCCTTAAGGTCCCCTGCTGTGCCAACAGTCAACTTGTTACTTGCTGGGTCTGAGTTCCTGGGAGATGGATTGGGGCTGCAGGAGTAGGGAGGGTACCAGGGTCTTTGGGGTACATGCTGTTTACTTACAAGTACAAACATATTTCAATATTTAAAAACTTGGTATGTTTGCATGGAAGTAGCTAGGCCAGATCTCTGTTCTGAGTAAGAGTGAGCTGGGAAGTCTCCAGCAAAGGTGGCACTAAGTTGCTTGAAATGTCACGGATGATGTGGCAATGACAGACTAGTATGAAGGTAAGATGGATAGAACTAGAAGGAAAATTGTGAAGGTGCAGTCCTGTCAATTTCAGGCTGAGATAAGCTTCAGTGACCTCACATGTAATGTGAAGAAAATAGTAGTACTGACTCCAAAAGAATCCAATGAGAAAGCCATAGGCAAAGTGTTTGCCACACGGTTTGGTCAGTGGTAGCTATTATTACTGTTGTTGTGGTCGCCGTTGTTGTTGTTGTTACTAGGGAAAGGACTGGTCAAGAGAACCTGGGGGCTAGCTCACTTTTGCCATTATCCGTGTGGCCCTGGCAAGTCAACCACTCTGATCAAAATGTTGAGTGTATGAATGCATGAATTTTATGGGGCAAAGGATCATATTTTTATGATTGTCAAAGGAATTTAAATTTTCATTTCAAATCCTACATTTACCTTAAGTATCTGGAACCAAATTGTCTTTCTTATTTTAGTATAAACTATATTCATTATTCTGTTGCTTTTTTATTATAAAAGCACCAAATTCATGTTGTATTTCCCTCAAGGAAAAATGTCATTTCATTTTTTTAATGTTGTACTCAATATTATTATTTGAATATAAATCACAATACCCACTGTTTCCAAATTTTAAACTTTTATTTCAAATACTTAAACATACAACTGTTAACTATAACCATAATATTAATAAGGAATAGAAATATTAAAATATAAAAATTAAGTGCTGAAACATATTTTAATTGAAAACATTTGACATGGAAATTCCTTCACAACAAATCATCAAATAAAATCACTGCATCTTGGTGCCTGAACTTTTCCTAAAACAAGTACAAAAAAAGAAGAAGAAAGGTCTTAGAAGCTGTTAAACAAACTTTACAATTATGTGTATGAAAATAAAGTTAAGTGCAATTTCACAAAAGGAAAAACTCACCAAAAATGAATGAGGTATATTTATGTAGGTCACTGTAGTTAAATGGAAAAAATCAAATAGTGACAAAATATCTACTGTTACTTAAAAATCTCTCAACATCGAAAGAATAGACCACCTCTCATACAATAACTGAAGACACAGACATATCCGCAATCAAAAATCATTTGCATTGAAATGATGATTCATTCTTGCAACCACCACCGGTGCTTACAAACTCTGCCTCCTAGCTGTGTGTAATTTGAATTCTGTTTGATCTAATGTGAGATCCAGAAGCTCAACCAAAAAAAAAAAAATCTTTACCTTCATCTATATTTTGTGAAAACAAATTGAGGCAAAACTAAATTTTAATTCACTTGGAAGGAAGAGACATATTTTCCTCCTGTTCCTGCTTCTCAGTATATATTTATTAATCCCAAGGAGCTTTTTGACCTCATACTGACTATTCATCAATTTTCATCAGCCATTATCACTGGTCCCTGCAGGGCACCTCAGCGGGTTGGCAGGAGAACTTGCAGAATCAGGTTTCATGGGAAAAGGATGCTTTTCACTTCTCAAGTCTCAGTCTATACTTCAGGGGAAAAAAAAAAAAGGTTCCGTTCAGTGTGGTGAACTTCCCTAGAGAATGTGACTGCATTTACAACGGACACTGTCAAAAATAAGACTTGAATATAAAACCAGGGTCTAGGATATTACAATCTCAACAGTGAGGAAGACAAAAACAACCATAGGCCGCATTTCTACATATTGAAATTCCTGTAGCCAGATGTTCCTGGGGTTTATTAAAATGTGATCTGATTAAGGGATTATTGGGAGGGTTGTGCTATAAATCATGCTGTTAGTCACATGCATTCAAAGGAGTTCCTACAATGCTAGAAAAGTTGAATTTAACATTGGAAAGTGTTTACATTGCCACCAATCGAGTAACAGAGAGGAAGTGGGGAAAAAAAAAATCTACAAACCAGAGCAAGCATGCCTCAGGGAGTAAGAAGATTACAGGAATTTAGCTGTTTATTAGGGCAGAGACATGCTGTAAGGATTAAAGGGGATGAAGGAAAGGGGTGGCTTCAGTCCATTAGTTTACCTAATGCAAAACGTAAACGTTTTCTAGAAAAAATAAAATTAAAATATGTATGTCTTTTTGACAACTAAATTACAAGTATTTTTGTAATTTATATATTCTATACAAAAAAAGCAAGAAAAAACTGCTGTATTGTTTAAATGGAAAATACCAGGTTCAATCCCTATAAAAGCATCAAATGCATACCATTTAGGATAATATCACTGATGCACATTTGACAACTAAATTACAAAGCTCTTTGATATACTGTATGTGAAGAGTGGCAATTAAGGCCAATAAAATCAAAGGAAGAAAAAAAACTAATTAACACTAACATATCATTATGACTCACTAGCATATAAACTCCCATGCCTGCTCTAAATTGCCAGCAATTGGCAATTCCCAAATTCCTAAGGATGCAGACAAGAGTTTCCAGAAACTGGAGCCACCAGAGATTTGGGGGTGGGGGGGCTCTTGAGAACTTTGACAATTCTTCCTCCTAGCAAAAAGCCCTAAGCACACCAAGGACTTAAAACCCACCCATCCCTGCTCCCAAGAATACAATCTCAAGATTATGAACTATAGTGATGAGTTGTAGATTCTAAACAAATTATGTTACTGCTTTATTTAAAAAAAAATTAATGGTTCATTTTTGTGGCAGAAACAACATGGAATCTGAAGACAAAAGATTTGAGTTCAAATTCCAGATCAGGTATGTACTATCCCCGTAAATTTGGGCAAGTCATTTAATCCTCCACAAATGAGAATCATAGCAATGTCTACCCACAGAGTTGTTGTGAGGAAAAATGAGGCAAAATGAATGTGGATGAATATGGAAATATTCTAAAAGTGGCAAAAAAAAAAAAAAAACCCTCTACAAATGTTAACTCTTCCGCTGTACCATGAGCAGGCGCCATCTAAACTTCTGCACGCATGCTCAGTGGCTCAGTCATGTCTGACTCTGCAACCCCATAGACTATATAGCCCACCAGGCTCCACTGTCCATGGAATTTTCCAGGCAAGAATACTAGAGTGGGTTGCCATTTCCTACTTCAGGGGATCTTCCCAACCCAGGGATCAAACCCACCTCTCTTTCATCTCCTGCATTGGCAGGCAGATTTTTTTTACTATTGACACCATCTGGGAAGCCCTCCCTCTAAACTTAGCAGGTGAGAAAAGTACAACAATTTCCTGCTACAAAAACCTTAATACACTGAAATTAAACTGATCATAATAGAAAAAAAAATAACATAATGCAGAGGGAAAGACTCCATGAAAACTAGATTTAGTAAAATTGATCCAGGTTTCATATGGAGAAAACCTGGCAGAAATTTTCAGCAAGACATTAAATCTGTTTTTATACAGTAAACAAACCCAGATTTAAAAGACCACTGCAGAGTAGAGGATGAGAGGGAGGTTCAAGAGAAGAGGGACATGTTTGTATACCTATGGCAGATTCATGTTGATATATGGCAGAGGCCAACACAACATTACAAAGCAATTATCCTCCAATTAGAAATAATTTTTTTAAGTAAAAGCAAAACAAAAAAGGCCTCTGTGGCTTTGAGATTGTATGGACAATCAGTTGAAGAATCTAGTTAAAAGTAAAAATAAAGATCATACTTGGCTACTGATAGCAAACTAAACATGTAGTACCACAAGATTAATATCTAACTGCAGCTAACAGTTTTATTCTTCTAACTTTGTTATTGAAAAATCCATGGTACAGATGATCTCCTAAACTCCAACCATTACAAAAGAAACATCATTTAAATTCAGAAAAGGACTGATTTTCCAAAAATATTCTGGAGGTAGGGTATTTCTGCATAAGTGTGCCAAATGACAGGAGGCACCAAGAGCACTTTGTCAAGGTCACTGTACCATACACAAGGAAGATGTTATTGCTACAGATATCTGAAAAGCTGTTCTGAATCTTGTACAATAAGCCAACATATGTGAAATTTATAAAACAAAGAATTCTACAAAAATGAAATAAAAAAACACATCTCAATATAAACTAGAGTAACTTGGTGGGGGGATGGAGACCCCATGTCAAATTTCTCTCCTGGGTTCTTTGGCAACCCTGGCTTTGATTTTCACGTCACTCAGTCACACACATACCTATCTTTGTTCATCTCTGCTCCTCGGCAGTTACTCCTCCTCTCAGCTATTGAGCTTTCAAATAACTGATTTCCCCTGTTGCATCTCTGAACTCCCTAAACAGCTCAAGCAATCAGCTCACCAGTTACCCATTCCTGACATGGGTTCAGCATCTGTGGCCTCTCCAGCCCACCACTGCCTGGGTGGTGAAGCCCCACACACTGGAGTGCAGGGTACCAGAAGGCCTCATGCCACCCAGAGGAAACAATATTTGCCAAACCAACTCATAAGCGGCTGCCCTGCTTAAAATTCCATTGAATCTTGGGATTCTGGGGATTCCTCTAGGTCTAACGAGTCCCCTAAGCCTCCCTGCGAGTTTAGGGTAAACCCCGAGTCTTTCAGGGCATTATGAGCATTCATAAACTTCTGCAGGTATTTGGAAGTATACAACCAGTGATGTTTCAAAACGTCTTCCATTTCATAGTACTTGGACTGCCTGGCATTCATTTTCCGGAAACGCCTGAACAGTTTGTTGCCAGATTCATTTCCCTCGCTTGCCCATGCCCCAATGGAGCCATCCCTCTCAATAATTTCAGGGACGTGAGCCAAGGTTTTGTGAAAATAATTGGTGATTTTGCCCTCATATCTATACTTGAACTTGGTGGAGAGGAGCTCAGCAAAGCGCTGTGAGTTGAAGCTATACTGGCAAAGGGATTCCGGGCACTCTTTAGCAGGGCACGAGGATCGCCAGACGGGTTTCATCTTCAAATAAAGGTCCATCAGTTCCTTCAGGGCTTCGTGCCTCTCCTGGGAGGGAATTAATTCACAAACTGCCTCCACCGTCTCTTTGGTCATGAGCTTCCGGGCAAAGTTGCCGTTCATCCTCATGATGGGCTTCAGGTTCATCTTCTTCCGGAGGTGCTTGTCCAGGGTAGCCTGCCATCTTTTCCTTTCCTCTTTGGAGGCGTTGGGGTTCTTATACACCTCTCCGATCTCCAGCTGGAAGATCTTGTAGAACTCAGCCGCATTGCCGATGTCGCAGTGGAGCGCATCTATGGAAGGGACCGTCTCAATGAAGGGTTTGGCCGAGACCCCCTTCACCCGGTCCCGCAGTTCCTCCACCGTCTCATGGTAGGGGTTAGAACGCCAGACCTCATAGCGCTCCAGATTCTCAGCGTGGCTTCTGGTTATGGAGTGGAAGACCAGATTTTGAGAGGCCTCCAGGCGGGTGGCATCACAAAGGGTGCAAATGTAGACGGAACCGGAAGCCTCGAGACCTTCCACTTCCCGGACCAGTTTCTCGTCGTAGCCGGTGCCCCTAAAGATGAACCTGAAAGTCCGGAGGATGCCTCCCATCTCCAGCATTAATTCGCTGCTCTTCATGGCCTCCCTCTCGGCAATGAGAGGGCTCAGGATGGCCGTCAGGGTCTCGTGGTCAGACTCATCGGCTAGCATGAGACACAGCGGCTTGCAGCACAGCTCAGAGTTAGGCTTGGCTTCCTCGAACACCTTCACGTTCTGCGACCCGTGAGCAATGCTGATTTTCATGACCGTGAAGGAAAACCGAACTGCCTTTTCCGGAACTGCCGGTCCGCTCCCGTGCTTCTCGCTCACGTCTCCCATCCCATCACAAGACTCCTTCACCACCACGGTGAAGGGGCCGTTCAGGTAGTCGTCAAGCTCTTGGGCTCTCATGCCCTCCAGGATGTCTTCCTCCATGTCCATCAGAGCGGACACCAAAGCTGCATCATAGCGGAAGCGCTTGGCGATGGTGTCCACCGGGTAATCGTCCACAGAGGAGGCCAATCCGGACAGTCCATCAATAATGCCCACGTCAGTGCTGGAAGACACGTTCTGCAGAGGTGGCTGCCACTCGAAGGGGTGGTAGCCTGGCAGAAGGACTTTCTCAGCACTCCGAAGGGAGTGCAGAGGCTGGAAAATCTGCCTCCCGGTGATGGCCTTCACAGTCCTGTACATCTTGTGGTACTGGCTGCAGCTGAGGAAGGTGTTGACGCGGATGGCTAAGCAGACAGCCGGCTGCAGGCCGGAGCCACGTCCCTTCATAATGGCCTCCAGCTCATCTGCTTGTCTGTGCTCATTTCTCGCTCTCAGCGCCAGCAGGAACAAGGTCAGGCACACGGACTTCACATCTCCACCTTCTTCCTTGTCGGCGAAAGCCTTGACCTGCATCTTGAGCTCCCTCAGACGGTGCTTCTGAGCCCGGCGGGTCAGGGACAGGAGATGCTGGCGGGGCCGGCCCCCTTTATTGATATGCACAAAAGTCTCTTTCGATTCCTTGTGGCTTGAGACATGGTGATTGTATTTTTCCAAGGTGACCTCCTCATCACACTCTTCTGCTGGACATTTCACCATCAGGGAATTCAGGATGCTTAGAAAAGACTTCACCGGACTCTCCAGGTCGGTGGGGAAGCAGGGATACCGGCAAGAAGGACAATAGCTGCCCATGATTTTGAGGCATCTGAGAATGCAGATCCTGCAAAAGACGTGCTTACAGTTGGTCTCCACGGGGTCCGCCAGAATGTGTTCGCAAATCTGGCAGGAGATAGATTTCACAAAGTGCGCTGGGAAGTCCACTGCCAGGAGCCTGGTACTGATGTGTATCTTACTGCAGTTGGCAATCTTCTTCATCAGTTCCTTGCTGCTGATCCTGTCCTGAGTTCTTCTCTTGCACCGTCGGGCTTGTCTTGCTCGGTCGATCACAGTTCTGAGTCTCTTGCTGAGCTGCGAGTTTGGCGGCTGACTCTTCCTCTTGAGCCCTTGACGGGCAGCATCACAGATATCACAGGATGGTGTGTGGGGGTGCCATTCCATCGCTGCGCTTCTTGAGGAGTAAACCTCACACGGGGCACTGCTGAACTTTCTGTGCATGAAGGTCCAGCAGTTATGGCAGAACTCAGTGGGGTGGATCGAGTCCACATCTGCCTTCACGTCGATCCGGAAGACCTTGGCAATGAGGTCTGGCCAGGACGTGGCCCTCTTTTCCTTCTTTCGTAAGAGGACTTGGGTTTTGCCATCCACGGGCCCGTGGACTGGATATCTCCTGTGGTGCTGATCAGCTTTGAGAGAATTCCCACAGATGCGGCAGAGATGTCGCAGGTTGGCTTGGTGGATTGCTTTGTCTCTTGCTTTTCCATCATCATGGGATCTTTTCAGAAATTTTGGGTGGGGCTTTAACGGTGGTTGAGTCAAGGCTGGCTTTGGACCACCAGCCTTGTCCAGGGCTGCTGGAGATTGCTCTAGAGAGAGCTTCCCCTCAGAGGAATCTTGCTTTTCTGCTTGAGCATTTTCAGGGGCCTTTTCAAAGGATCTTACCCTGAACAGCTTAAATTTCCATTCTGAAAATTTAATATGTGGATGCTGGATTTCATCTGGGGCAGAACTAAGTCCCAGAGTGGGTGGCAGAGAGACAGCCATGCTGGCTGATACCTGGAAACAATAAAAACAAGTCAGATGAGGAAAAAATGTCAACATCCCACTGATGCATCTTGGAAAGAATACAGATTAGTACATTCAATTATTCACTTATTAAATCATCCAGAAAGTTAATTATTAAATCTCCTATTTTGATATACTATGTTAGGTGCTGATCATATATCAGAGAATACAGTCATTCCCTGTTCTTACAGTGTAGATGGTCATTTAAACCAGGTATGTAGGTACATGCACCACCATAGTTTATTTTACATATACATGTACAACCTTATATTTTAGTTTATTATTTTTATTGAGGTACAGTTGATGTACATACCATATGTACAATATTATTTCCCTTTCACTTAAACCCTAAGGTCTTTGAGAACAAAAATCTCTGAACGATTTACCTCTGTATCCCCAAGGTGCCTGGTACACATTACATGCTCAATAGTGGTTTGCCGAATAAATGCAAGAAAAAACTGGCTACTAAAACCAAAGAAAAGTCATATTCTCTGCATTGTATCAGCCTCTTTGCACTAGCTGGACAATATATTTCCAGCTTTTTAAAGCTGTCTCCCAGGAGGTTGATTGTTTATTTCTTCCAAACGGGACATAAAAGGATGATAAAGCTACAAATCCAAAGAAACTAATTACTCAGTACTTGAAAGGATGAAGTGAATTTTGAGCTTTATGAATGCATGCTAATAATAAGTATCATGGATAGTAATTATGCTTACAATTTTAATTAGTGAACGCTGCTGTAAATTAAAAGGCTGTGTCTCCATTAGAAACAAACCCCACAGAACTCTCTAAACCTGAAACAAACCACAGTGTGCATATATGAAGATTTTGAAGAACTTTTAAGATGAAAAATTTGAGTATTTTCAGATAAAATTCCACAGGCCATCCTGAAAGTCATTACCAGGCACTGATCATTAATTAGCTCTATGGTTTGTAATAAGAAGAGGTGGGAGTAATATTTTTCTTCTTTGAAAAACATTAGCAATTGTACATTTCAGGAAACCCTAGCAATCTGGGTTGTGGTGTAGACATCATGGTGCTGTAGAGAAAAAGTCTTAAAATGCCATTTGAGTATCTCTAAACCAAATTAGCCCAATATTCTCAAAATTCTTTAGTACACATAACTGGAAAAAACAGCAACTGTATGTTCAAACTGTCATCTATATATCCCACATTTGGCTGGATTAATGCTCTTTTTACTTAAACTCTTGGTTTTGCTACAATATTACTTCTGTTTTATGTTTTGGGCTTTTTTTTTTTTTTTTTTGGTGGGGGCTGCTGTGAGGCATGCAGGAACCTAGCTCCCTGATCAGGGATCCAGCCCACAACCCCTGCACTGGGAGGCGAAGTCTTAATTACTTGGACTGCCAGGGAAGTCCCTGGTTTAATGCTCTTGACTTGGCAATTATATTAAATAACATTTTCCCCTCAATTAACTAACTAACTAACCAAATTGATGATGTTTTTCTAGTCATGTGGTCACGGAGACTAACCCTCAGA
>SJYQ01000899.1:462380-497140 GCA_006410935.1 Redunca redunca
GGGGCGGGGGGGCATGGGGAAGCCTCAAGGGCCGTCTTGACG
This sequence comes from Redunca redunca, assembly GCA_006410935.1. Lineage (NCBI taxonomy): Eukaryota > Metazoa > Chordata > Mammalia > Artiodactyla > Bovidae > Redunca > Redunca redunca. Next base: position 462,423 of record SJYQ01000899.1, read on the forward strand.
GCTGCTGACAGTTTCCTGGCAGGCTGTCCCTTTAAACCGCTGAAGTCTGCCCCATCTTGCATGCATTACGCTTTGGAGGTTCATGTTTTTTTGTAAAAACTAATAGCCAACTTCCAAGTCTTGGTTGAAAAGGAAATCCTGTTACCTTGTTCTGTATGCAGGACTGTGTGAGAACCAAACAGTTTCAAACCATTTCAAAGGTCTCCTTAACCTCAGAAGTATTTCAGCTGCAGCCCAACCAACACCTCAAAGTTGCATACAGTTCAATTGTGTTCCTAAATTCTGTCCTGGGTCATGGTCAGGGGACTTCCCATGCCCCCTCTGTTGCCTTGGTTTGAACTCATTCCCAAGTGTCTTATTCATTTCTTTAGCCTTCCTCTTCCCTGTCTTTTTCTAGCACACTAGTTCTCTAGAATTCCAAGATAATACTTTGAATTCTTCTTTTTAAAAATGCATGACCATCTCTAGTTATTCAAGTCAAATATTGAATTTTCACAATCAGTAAGTCAAGGCATGTTAGAAGGAGCCCTAGAAATGTCTCCCCTCCCTACCCACACCTCCCCTTGACTCCCACTACCCTAAAATAGTCTATCAAAATCAGCTGAAATACATTTGTGAAAGTACTCCCAGAAAGAGTACCATCACCAAGCTATTAGCCACTGACATCCAAATCAAATTTACTTATTAGATTGTTTTTCTATTTAGCTGCTACAAGTTTATCCAAACGAGAAGCAAGAATGGAGTAGGAAAAATGTGTAATTCTTCTCTTTTTTAGGTAAACATACACCAAGAAGCTAATTAATAGTGGCGATGTGTGACACCTATGAGGCTTCCCCGGGTGGCGCTAGTGGGAAAGAACCCGCCTACCAATCCTGGAGACAGAAGAGACAGTTTTGATCCTTAGGTTGGGAAGATCCCCTAAAGGTAGGTTTGGTAACCCACTCCAGGATTCTTGCCTGGAGAATCCCATGGACAGAGGAGCCTGAAGGGCTACAGTCCATATGGTCACAAACAGTTGGACACAACTAAAACAACTTAGCATGCACGCAGGTGAAAGCTGTAGATGTTTTATATTTTTTATCCTTAGGGAGGATTTTCACTGCCTCTGAAATAAGCATCTATTATTTTTAGAAGATAGAACTTTCAATAACTAGTTCTAATCAGATATCATTTATCTATTTGATTAGCAAAGATTAAAAACACGAGATTGATGCTCATCAGCATTAATGAAGGTATGGGGATTGAGGGTATCTTCATACATTCTTGGAGGAGTGTAAATTGGTATAATATTTCTAGTGGAAAATGTAGCAATGTGTTTTAAAAGTTTAAATATATATTATCTTTGGTGAAATAAATCTGATTTTAGAAAGCTTTATAAAAACATTCCCACAGGTTATTCCCATAGTGATATTTTATATGGAGAGAGAGAAAGAAAAAAATTTTTAATGTGTTTAAAAAATTTCTTACTTTGCAAAATAGAAAACAGCATAAATAATCACCAAGAATTATTAAACAAACTATGTACCAGGTACACAATGGAAAACAGCACAGAAATTAAAATTTTCTATATGCATTGATACATATATGCAATTTCTATATACATCAAGATATAAAATGATGCCCACATGACAAACCAGAGACAAGAACAACAATAGCAAGTATAGTAAGACCTCATTCTTGCATATTTGTTCATACGTGTATATATCTGAAAATATAGACAGTCTGGAAGGGTATGCACTGAAACCTTCACAATGTCAACTCTTAAGAAAATAGAATTGATACTGGTAAGATCTCTAATTTTCTATTTAATTCATTTTTATATCATTAATTTTCACAACAAATATGTATTATTTTTTAAATTTTTGTGATATATTCACTTTAGGGAAAAAAACATTTTTAAGGCTAGATTTCTATGTACCCATAGTCATTTTCCCATTGTTGTTGTTGTTCAGTTGCCCAATCATGTCTGACTCTTTGTGACCCCATGGACTGCAGCACGCCAGGCCTCCCTGTTCCTCACCATCTCCTGGAGTTTGCCCAAGTTCATGTTCATTGCATTGGTGATGCCATCCAGCTACATCATCCTCTGACACCCTCTTCTCCTTCCTCATTTTCCCATACTTCTTCCTAAATTTCCTCCCAGAAAAGTCTGGCCAAGTGTCAAGTCTGACCACCATTCTTAGCTTTTCTTTTCTGGTAAATATGTGCATGAGTTCTCAGCCACTCAGTTGTGTCCAACTCTTTGTGACCCCATGGACTGTAGCCTGCCAGGCTCCTCTGTCCATGGGATTTCTCAGGCAAGAATACTGGAGCGGGTGGCCATTTCCTTCTCCAGGGGATCTTCCTGACCCAAGGATCGAACCCATATCTCCTGAGTTGACAGGTGGATTCTTTAGCACTGAGCCACCTGGAAATCCCAAACAAGTTGAAAGGGGACTGAAATATGGAGTTGCAGACAGCATGAAGTTAGAACCATGAAAGAGTCATCTTGTGGTCTTTTTTTTTTTTTGGACACCCAAGAATCTTGCAAACTCTTGATCTCCTCTCTCTAACAAAGGGTCTCAGGTGTGGACCAGCGTCAGACTCTGTAAGGCAGGGTGGTTGTTGCTGGCTCAGCCCTGTTCCCATCGTGCTCTGCCCTCTCAGCACTGCTATCACCTTCCATCACAGCTGGAGAGGTCCTTCTCCCTACAGGGCGTGGATTCACTTTGGCAGCCAGTCTAAGGTGACTTGGCTGGGGCAGAAACTGTCCTTCATATGAGTGCATCATCAGTTATTTTGGAAGGCAGAGCTGCAGCACTGCCCCCACTCCCAGCCCAGCCCCCTACTCTGCACACACATACTTGCTAGTACTTGGTCCACAATCCCTCCTCTTAACGTCTTTGGTCCCCACACCACGCTTGAGTGACTACTGTGTGCCCAAGTGTGACCCCTTGTTGTCACACCCATTGCACTCATCCGTTCATTTATTCATTCACTCCACAAATAACTATTGTCTACTTTTTGCCAAACACCAACATCAAAAAACTGACAGCATCAAAAGCCTTTTTATGTCTCAAGGCATCTACAAAATGACCTGAAGATTCTTGCTCTTCCTCCAGGCAACTTCTTGCTTGAACTACTTCAGAAGAGAAGTGCACTGTCACAGCCCCTGTTCAGGAATCCTGCTCACGAACGTAACCTCTGTGTAGGGTCTCTACAGTGGCAGTTCTCAAAATTGCTATGTGCCAGCATCACTAGGGAGCTCATGTGTTTTAAAACAATGCAGATCATCAGGTCCCAGAGAGTCTGATTCTCCATCTGGGACAGAGTCCAGAAATTGTATTTTTTAACAGGCATTTCAGTGGCACTGTTACTGGGGGCCCGCAGGTCATGCTTTGGGAAATACTGGTCTCCTACTTAATCTGATGCAGCTCAGGAAATTCCTGGCAATTCTTGGCAAATACCTGGGCAAGTACATATCTCCTCCAACCCTGAAATTCGTTTGCTCCTGATTATTTTTCTTGCCTGGATCAGCGCCGTACTTTTTCCAAGAGTCTCACTCCTTTCCTTCTGCTGATTCATTTTGCAAATCCTTTCAATAGGCACTACTTGGGAAATTCCTGGCAGTCCATTGGTTAGGACTCTGAGCTTCCACTGGCCGGGGGCACATGTTTGATCCCTGGGTCAGGGAACTAAGATCCCCACAAGCCACACACTGCAGCCAAATAAATAAATAACACACTCCCTAAGCCCCTCCTCTGCCTACAGCCCTCATTTACAGTAATTCGGATATTTTGCATCTTCTCTATGAACCTACAGTGTCTTCTTCAACTTGGTCTCTTGTCCCTTTCCTATTTTAAGCACATTAGAGAGAAAAACCAAACATACGTCAGCTTCCCTCAATCCCTCCTCTCATTCCCCACAAGGGAAAAAGCCCAAGTACTTCTAGTTAGCAACATAAAAATATAATAAATATTGTGACTCAAGGCATGAAAGGCATGAGTGTTACCTGGCTCAGCAGGCTGCCTGGGCAAAGCGATGGGAAGACTGCAATTCAGTTGATATCACTTGATACCAAAGAGAAGGCAGAGGGTGCTCTCCTGTCTTTCAGGCAGGCTGCTGCATTATTTATCAGTCTCCACTGCCTTTCCCAGCCTCCCCCCGCCACACAGGGCTAACCACAAGTGACGGCAGCCAATCACAGGCCGTGAGCCCCCTAGCTCCAGCTGGCACCTGGTTCTTCAGGAAGCTTAGCTGGGGGACCTGAGTGTAGAACCACACTCTCGTGTGTGCTGGAACACGCCAGAGCTGCCAGGTCACTCCCCAAGACTGGTTGGAAGTGATCTTGTTAACATAATTTTGGACTTCTGCCAAGGTTCTATACCTGTGCCTCAGTTTCCTCATCTGTAAGATGGAAATACATATACCTCAAATAGTCAATGACCTTATACAGTGAGAGTTATCAGAGGAAAATACTTGCAACAGCATCTGCCCTTGTTGTTGTTTAGTCTCTAAGTTGTGTCCAACTCTTTGCAACCCCATGGACTGTAGCCCACCAGGCTCCTCTGTCCATTGGATTTCCCAGGCAAGAATACTGGAGGGGCTTGCCATTTCCTTCTCCAGGGGATCCTCCCAACCCAGAGATCGAACTCACATCTCCTGCACTACAGGCAGATTCTTTTACCACTGAGCCACCTGGGAAGCCCAGAGATCTGCTCTTAATAGGTTCTTATCAAATGCTAACTCTGTGATCCCTTTTATTGTAATTTTGAAATGACCTACCTGGACAGTTCTCAGGAAGGGAAGTCTGTGCTCCTCGAAACAGCACTACATTTACATCACTAGAGTTTTGAAGGAACAGACTGGGATCTGTGCCTTCAATTGCTTTGGGTCTTGGATATATTACTTAAATCCAAGTAACAGATTTATGAGATGCTATCTCCTCGTCTACATCCCAATATTGATTATATTATTATCCAGAGCAATAGGCCAGGCTTCCAAGTGCTTTACTTTACTTACTATCACTTATTTGTCACCACAACGCTGTGCATTTGACATTATTTTTTCTAAAGAGAAGCCACAGAAGCTTAAAGCAATGGAGAAGCTTACCCGTGGACACACACCACTAAATAGTGAAGTGGGATTCAAAGTGCATGTTCTCAACCACTTCACTATTCTGTAAAAGGAGAATACTGAGTGCCATCGGCAGCAAGGATGACTCAGAAACGAACTTCAGTCTGCCTGCAAGGTCTCTGTTTCAAATCCCCTTTACATTTCTTAGACCAAGTACCCCTGTGCTCAGCTAATATGTGAGGGGCGGCCTTGTTCTCATCTTCAGCAAAAACTGTTCGCATCAGGTGCGAGGATTTCTCTGTGCTGTGCTGCCCTCTCTAGACCTTCCTCAGTTCAGTTCAGTTCAGTCGCTCAGTCGTGTCCAACTCTTTGCAACCCCATGAGCTGCAGCACGCCAGGCCTCCCTGTCCATCACCAACTCCCAGATTGCACCCAAACCCATGTCCACTGAGTCAGTGATGCCATCCAACCATCTTATCTTCTGTCGTCCCCTTCTCCTCCTGCTCTCAATCTTTCCCAGCATCGGGGTCTTTTCAAATGAGTCAGCTCTTCACATCAGGTGGCCAGAGTACTGGAGCATCAGCATCAGCATCAGTTCTTCCAATGAACACCCAGGACTGATCTCCTTTAGGGTGGACTGGTTGGATCTCTTTGCAGTCCAAGGGACTCTCAAGAGTCTTCTCCAACACCACAGTTCAAAAGCGTCAATTCTTTGGCGCTCAGCTTTCTTCACAGTCTAACTCTCACATCCATACATGACCACCGGAAAAACCATAGCCTTGACTAGACGGACCTTTGTTGGCAAAGTAATGTCTCTGCTTTTTAATATGCTGTCTAGATTGGTCATAACTTTCCTTCCAGGGAAGGACATGTCTTCTAAGACATTCCTAGCATGTTGTTGTTGTTTAGTCAGTCTTATCTGACCCTTTTGCAACCCCATGGATTGTAGCCCGCCAGGCTCAACGAGATTTCCATGAGATTTCCCAGGCAAGAATACTGGAGTGGGTTGCCATTTCCTTCTCTGGGGGATCTTTCCCAACCCACAGGTCGAACCCATGTCTCCTGCCAGTCAGGCAGGTTCTTTACCACTGAGCCACCTGGGAAGCCCCCCTCCTGGTATATCCCCATTGTTTTTTACTCAGGCCTGTCCAACCACACAACAGTCCTGGGGGACACAGTTTCCGCTCATAAAGACTCAACAGGAGCCATTGCAATAATATTGGGAGAGATGACCTGTGTCTTCCAGGAGCTTCTGTGTTTACACCCAAGTTTCAAATGCCATCATGAGGCTAGGCAGGTGGAAGCTGAGAAGTTCCTGGAGAATGAAGCCCATGTTCAAATCAGCAGGAAGCAGGGCCTCCAGGATGTGACTTACGGGCTCGATGTCCTCTTTGTATGATGGGGTCGTGTAGAGAGGAGAGCATCGCTGATGTGGAGGGAGTTTCCCTTCCCATCCACGCTTCCACGCTGTAAAACCCTGCATCTCCACTGGACTCACAGAAAAAGGAAGGGAGGGCCACCTCACCTTACCTCACCTTGAACGAACCAAGGAAACAGCTATGTCTCACAGAGCTGGAACAGAGCAGCAAGTCCCGGCTTCCAAGGGTCAGCTTCAATTCCACAGACCCACTTAGACTTTATGTAACACTAGAGGGCCCGTCTGTTCCACTCTCCTGGAACTTTCCTGGGTTTGGCCCTGAAAGGCCAAGGCAAACAGAGTCAGTGGGTCATTCATCATTCAACCCCAAACCAGAGCTGGAAAATTTCTCTAACCTCAAATATTCATAAATGGAATCCTTTTCAATTGTTCTTAGGAAAATTAGATGTTCAAAGAGACTCATCAAAGAATATGCATCAGGCCATAGGGACCAGGGACAAACCAAATTATACAAGAGCTTTATCTTTTATCATATTTGGCAAGGATTTCTGTATTGTTTAAGTTTTTATCAGTCATATGTCTCTTTTAAAATATAAAAAATCAAGATATATAAATAAAATATTAAAAATTTAAAACAAGACAATAAGATATTGGGTACATGTAAAGAAACACTTCTAATTTTTTATATTTGAAAATCTAGATTTTTATACATCAGATTCTTCAGGGACAGGATTTCCAACATTTTCCTGTCCCTCCCCATTACACCAGGGGACCTCTTTTTCCTATCCACGTTGAAATCTTGTAGCTGTCCCCTGTTCTCTGCTGAGAGATGACACCTCCATTGGATCACCAGGAGAACACGCTGAGCCATGAATGCATGCCCCCTTTTCCTGGCCACTAAAATTCCACCCACTATTCCCGTTTCAAGTCTTTGCCATGTGACAGACCCCCACCTGGAGCAAACCTTGATTTCCATCACGAAACAGCAAAGTCAAGCGCTGCCAAGACTTCCACGTTGTTCCAAGCAGATTAAAAATAAAACATGCCAGACACATCTTGACCAAGTTTATCAGGAGGAAGAGAATGAAAAGGGCAACTAGAATGAACTAGAGTTTGGACAGTTCAAGGCCCGGCAGGTCCCAGCACTGAGTAGAGCCCTCCTGGCTGAGAGACTTGCTGTGGTTGATCCTAGAAATGTCGAAGGGGCCAGCACTGGCCCTGCTCTGTAAGGTGCACAGACACCCTACTGTCTCTCACTTCACCTGCCTCTCTACCCAAGCCCCAAATCCTCTTTAGCAGGTTGCCTCCACTCATTCCCCTGGACTCCCTGCAGGCCCTTTTAAAAGACCTTTTCAAATTCAATTTCCTCCCAGACTGCCAGGAGCTCCAGTTGCTGATATCAATCAAAATCTACTCCTGCAGCTGTGGTCTGAGTGTGTGAACACTGCCTTCTCTGCTCTTATCATAATCCAGCAGATGCTGTTTACCGACACTGTGATTACGTATATAAGCATGTATCTGTGTATCTCCAGCTCACAAAACTCTTGTCTGCCAACATCACTGAATCGAATGCCGGAGCTGGAAGGGAACTTAGAGGTTATCTGACCCAATGGATGTCTCTTAAAAGTGAGAAACAGTCCCCGAAGGGCAAAGTGTCCTATTCAATGTCATAGAGGGAATGAGAATTAGTAGCAAAAATAGCATTACAAACGGGCCTCTGGAGCCCTAGGACAAGATTCTTTCCAGTACATTGAAAAGGGAGCATCCCTCCCCCGCCCACCCCGATGCCTTCTTGCTTTTCTTAGCCTGGAAAGGAACTCCAGTTGGCAATGAAGCAGAACCATAACAGGCCACTGCTAGACTAGAGCCTTCAGGGATAATGCAGAATGTCACAACGCCGGTGGTGCAGAGGCGGCACCCCACCCGCTCATTTCTCCCCCACTTCCCCAGTCTTGAGATTGCTTTCTAATTAACTCAATGTGGATTATCCCTGTTAGTAAATTTTCTAATACATTATTAATTGCTGTAAACGTCAACTGCAGCTCATTCCCCACAAATTCAGGAGTGCCTTGGCGCGCTTTCTGGCATTAGCTAAGCTGTTTTCTAAACAACTAGTGCCATCGTGTGGGCAAAAAAAGGCTGTATCATTGAGCAGTCAGAAAAAGCCATCAGAAAAAGTCTCAAGAAGTTCATGAACTGCTTCAGAAGCAGTTAATAAGTTTGGTTCTCTTCTCTCTTCATGTATCCCGACTTCTGTCTTCCCTACTATCCCCTTCACTATCCCCTGCCTCTGTAGGAATCTCCCATAATTCCTATAGACTAAGAAACATCATCAGAAGTTGAGATGATCAAAGTAACTTGCTCCAAGACCTCAGACCTAGTTAACTCTAGTCTTCCACCAAAGTCAAAGGTCTGACATGGAACTCCACTTTGCTACTGCTAACTGGTCCCAGAAAATATTTAATGAGTGCCTTCTCCCCCTTCCTCAAGAAAGTGAAGACCTAAGGATCGTGTCTTCATGAGGGAGTCTGAGGCCTGAGAAGTGCCGTCCAATGTTTCAGACTTTATTAGATATCCTTTCTAAACTGGAGACATCTGTTCCACCTTCCAATCCCAAACACAGAAAGGCATTTCTTTCTGCCTCATCTCATTCAGCTGTACAGGGTCTAAGAATGAGTTCAAATATCAATGTAGGATGAATTTGATCCAAGTGTCCAGGAGTTAGAATTCAAGTCTGAGGAATGAGCTTTCTTAAGCCTAGAATAAACATAATGGCTTGAAATGACTAATTGCAGGAAAGCCACAGATATGTTTACAAAAAGCCAAACTGGGCATCTGTCCTAAGCTCTACAATTTGGGGGCTCCAAAAATTTTATAATTGTTTTTGGAGCGTGAGAGAGGAATACTCTTAAATGAAGGGAATTTAACGGTAATTTAACTGTGTGTCTATCTAGAGTTACTATGTAGCTTAACTTTTTATCTAATGAGAACAGTTGCTAAGTTTTTAATAAATTTTAATTAAAATTATATTGTTTTTCAACTTATGAATAGTTTTTTGGAAAGACATAGGTAGAATCAGCTTCTAATTATATTTGTACAAAAACCTGCCATTGACTTGTCTATAATATGTTTATCAAAAAAGTTGAAAATTTATGTGATTTAAATATATATCTTATTATAAATTTTTTCTGGGACATTTCTCCCACTCAGAAAAGAGTAATGTTTTCAAATGCAGATAAAAGCACACTTTACCACTATCGTTACAGAAAAAAAAAATTGTATCTTTATTTCTATATCTGAAGATACTATTATTATTATTCATTTATTTATTTCATTATATAAGTTTCTATTAGAAAGTCTGGATTCTATTCTTTCCTGTCCACATGTCAATTTAAAAAAATAAGTCTGGGGAATTCCCTGGAGGTCCAGTGGGTAGGATTCCATGCTTCCACTGCTTTGGGTGGTTTAAGATCCCACAACCTGTGTGCAGTGAAGCCAGTAATAATAATAATATACATTTTAAAATAATAAAACTAAAACATAACTTTGCTTTGTGATAAATAAGGGGAGACCAGCTGATTTCAGATTGAATTGAGATTGGCCATGCTTTTTACTTCCATCAAAGAAGAATTTACCTTCATTCTCCTCAAGCTCCCCTCAACTTTTCCAGTCTCTCAAATACCCCCCCCCACAATTCCCCAAAATCACCAGCCACAGCAAAACCCATGAATACCTCTAATATGTGCATATTACAGATGTTATACTAGAAAAAAAGAGAGGTTCTCAGTAGCATGACATCAGAGTAGTGCTCAGACTTCCTCAGACTTTGTGGCTTCTCTGTTTCTCATGGACCACAGACCATTACGTAGAAATTGCTGTAAGTTTCCAGGCATCTCCCCCGGGTTCCCAGGCCTTTTGGCCACCTGGACTCACAAATCCCTTTTTCTAACAAAGCTATTCCTCCAGGTGGTAATCAATAACAGTATAGTATAATGTTGAAGTAACTTGTGGTTTGTGTCTGTCAATCTAAATGTGGGCTTTAGATTGAAATGTGAATGTGAATATGCTGAAATGTTCACCCCTAGTACCTCAAAAGGTGACTAGACTTCAAGATAGGGTTTTGAAAGAAGTGATGAAGTTAAAAGAAGGTAGCAGACTTATCCCTGGGCTTCCCTGGTGACTCAGTGGTAAGGAATCCTCCTGCCAATGCAGGAGACATAGGTTCGATCCCTGGTGCGGGAAGATCCCACGTGAGGAGGAGCAGCTTAAGCCCGTGAGCCACAGCGCCTGAACTCTAGAGCCCGGCAACTGCAACTACTGAAGCCAGAGCCCATGCTTCACAAGAGAAGCCACTGGACCGAGGAGCCCACACATCACAGCGAAGAACAGCCCCTGCTCGCCACAACTGGAGACAGCCCTCGCACAGCACGAGGACGCAGCACGGCCAAAAGTAAATAAATTAAACTATATGTTAAAGATCTCTGTAGAGTGATTCCCTAATCTAATCTGACTGATGTCCTTATGAGAAGAAATTGGGACACACCAAGGCTCCTCCGTCCATGGGATTTTCCAGTACTCTTGCCTGGAAAATCCCAAGGATGGAGGAGCCTGGTGGGCTGCAGTCCATGGGGTTGCAACTGAGCAACTTCACTTTCACTTTCCACTTTCATGCATTGGGGAAGGAAATGGCAACCCACTCCAGTGTTCTTGTCTGGAGAATCCCAGGGATGGGGGAGCCTGGTGGGCTGCCGTCTGTGGGGTTGCACAGGGTCGGACACGACTGAAGAGACTTAGCAGCAGCAGCAGCAGCAGCAGCAAGGCACATGCAAGCACAGAGGAAAGACCACGAAAGGGTGCCGTGAGAGGGCGGCGTCTACAAGCCAAAGAGACGGGCCTCGGGAGAAACCAACCTGAGGGCTCCTTAATACCTACCATCCAGCCTCCAGCCCTGTGAGAAAATTAGTTTCTGCTGCTTAAGCCACCCAGTCTGTGGTACTTTGTCTGGCAGCCCCAGCAGACTAAGAAAAGAGGGATCAGTCTCTCCTCCTGGATACTCCTTTCACCCTCCCTGTGTGTCAGGCATCACCATCATGAAGGTCCAAGCAGATGCGAGGCCAAACTCAGGTTACTTCTGGGGCAGCCTCTTCTTCCTCTGGGGCAGCCTAGTCATACTAGACCCACACATGTGTGCTCAGTTGCTCTAGCCATGTCCGACTCTTTGTGACCCCGTGGACTGTAGACCCCTAGGCCCCTCTGTCCATGGGATTCTCCAGACAAGCATACTGGACTGGGTTATCATGCCCGCATCCAGGGGATCTTCCTGACCCGGGGATCGAACCTGTGTCTCTTAAGTCTCTTGCATTGGCAGGTGGGTTCTTCACCACTAGCGCCACTGGGAAGCCCCAATCATAACAGAGGCCACTACTCAATCGTCTCCTCTCTCCCAACTCAGCCTCTCAGTGAAACATTACAAAAGAGGCCTCCGTTTCTTCATTTGTAGAAGCAAAGGGGAGGGAATGGGATAGCAGTATCTCCATAAGTTCACTCTGACCACATTCACGATTTTTGCCTTATCCAAATGCCACCTGCACTATTATTTGTTTAATACTTGTCTTTACTTACTAATTTACTTAGAGAAGGATTTTTATAAGCTATCAAATGTTTGTAGCAGAAATACAATGTAGAAGAAAAATTATCCCTGTGTTAGAAAGGAAGGTTAGTGAGCATAAAGATCTACCAAAGGGATACTTTTTCCTTCCCAAATTTAAACGGATTGAAAGAAAACAGGAAAAGCAATTCTACAGGTAACTTGCACACAAAGCTAATGTCTCCACCTGAAGTCATCCCATGTGCTATCTAAACTCATTTCATGCTCCGCAATGAGACTTTTCAGGACACCAGAGGATGTGATATTTAAGCATCTTCCCAATTCTAAGAAGCTGCGACTTGTGTCTTACAAATCGTGACACACCTGTCACGGAGCAGCTGACTGTGGAAAGTCAATTCAGGAGTCCGCCCAGTAGGGGGCAGGGTTGAGACAGTGCTGCAGATGGAGAGCTTTCTTAATATAGCGGCACTTGTTTACAGCTCTGCCGAAGCTCTTCCTCCTCACCTGCTGTTTGTCTTCATCTGCCTGGAGGTCCCTGAGGAAAACAACAGACCAGCACATTACTTCATGTGGAAACCAGACTGGGGACTCCAAAATACTCACATTTGTTGGAAGAGGCCCTAGTTCCCTCAGTCCCCATGGAATCTGCCTTCACCATCTAAACTGAGGAAACAGGATCCCTGTGCCCTGGATCCAATTCCAGGTTTTAACCAATCGACCAAATCTCCAGCACCTTTAAGAATAAGCATTGTGTTAGAGATTACAGAATTTAATAACCTGCTGCTTGCAAGCTAGATTAATTGGGCAGATGATATGAAAGCTGTTGCTATTAATGAATGGAACAGATGGGGCATAACTTCTAAATCGCATGCTAGAGACCATAAGAAATGTAAAGTGTCAGAGAAGATTAAGGGAAGGCCAAGGAGACCCTTCTTCTCCAATGCCCCCTTGAAAATGCCCATATAAAGATCCAAGAAGAGAGAAAAATTTCAACAGGACCAGATATAAGTGATAAAAATTAGCCTTATGCCAAGATTCCCAAGAGAAGTCTCTATAGATTAGGAGAATGACAGGTAAATAGGGTTGCATTCGTTTGCTAGGGCTGACATAACAAAATACAAACTGGGGGACTTAACCAGTAGAAATTGATTTCTGATGGTTCTGGAGGCTAGAAGTCGCAAGAGCAAGGTGTCATCAGAATTGGTTTCTCCTGGAGCCCCTCTGCTTGGCCTACAGGCTGTCTTCTTGCTGGGTCCTCACATGGTCTTTCCCCTATGCTTACAGATTCCTGCTGTCTCTTCTGTTTCTGAAAAGGACTCCCATCCTATTGGATTAGGGCCCATCCACATGACCCCGTGACCTCTGCATAGTTGTTCAATCACTAAGTCATGGCAGACTCTTTGTGACCCCGTGGACTGCAGCACACCAGGGTCCTCTGCCCTTCACCATCTCCCAGAGTTTGCTGCAATCCATGTGCATTGAGTCAGTGGTGCTATCTAACCATCTCATTCTCTGCCACCCCCTTCTCCCTTTGACTTCAATCTTTCCTAGCATCATGTCTTTTCCAATGAGTCAATTCTTTCCATAAGGTGGCCAAAGCATTGGACCTTCAGCTTCAGCATCAGTCCTTCCAATGAATATTCAGGGTTGATTTCGTTTAGGATTGACTTGTTTGGTCTCCTTGCAGTCCAAGGGACTCTCAAGAGTTTTCTCTAGCACCACAGTTCGAAAGCATCAATTCTTTGGTGCACAATCTTCTTTATGGTCCAACTCTCACATCTGTACGTGTGTGTGGAGGGGGTGGGGGGGTGTTAGTCACTCAGTCACGTCCAACTCTTTGTGATCCCATTAACTGTAGCCCACCAGGCTCCTCTGACCACGGGATTCTCCAGGCAAGAATACTGGAGTGGGTAGCCATTTCCTTCTCCAGGGGATCTTCCTGACCCAGGGATCAAACCCAGGTCTTCTGAATTGCAGGCAGATTCTTTACCATCTGAGCTAGAGGGGAAAAACCATAGCTTAGACTATATGGACATTTGTTGGCAAAGTGACGTCTCTGCTTTTTCATATGCTGTCTAGGTTCTTTATTGCTTTTCTTCCAAGGAGCATCTTTTAATTTCATGCCTGCAGTCACTGTCTGCAGTGATTTTGGAGCCCAAGGAAAAAAAAATCTGTCACTGTTTCTACTTTTTCCCTATCTATTTGCCATGAAGTGATGGGACCAGATGCCATGATCTTAGTTTTCTGAATGTTGAATTTCAAGCTTTTAATTTCCTCATTAATGAGGTAATTCAACATTGAAATTCAATGTTGAATTTTCACTCTCTTCTTTCACCTTCATCAAGAGGTTCTTTAGCTTTCTGCCATTAGAGTGGTGTCATCTACATAACTGAGGTTGTTGATATTTCTCTAGGCAATCTTGATTCCAGCTTGTGCTTCATCCAGCCCAGCATTTCACATGATATACTCTGCATATAAGTTAAATAAGCAGGTGACAATATACAGCCTTGACGTACTTCTTTCCCAATATTGAACCAGTCAATTTCATGTCTGATTCTAACTGTTGCTTCTTGACCAGCATACAGGTTTCTCAGGAGACAGGTAAGGTGGTCTGGTACTCCTGTCTCCAAAGAATGTTCCACAGTTTATAGTGATCCACACAGTAGAAGGCTTTAGTGTAGTCCATGAAGCAAAAGTAGATGTTTTTCTGGAACTCCCTTGCTTTCTCCATGATCCAATGAATATTGGCAATTTGATCTCTGGTTCTTCTGTCTCTTCAAAATCCAGCTTGTAGACCTGAAAGCTGTTGGTTCAAATACTGCTGAAGCCTACTTTGAAGGATTTTGAGCATGACTTTGCTGGCATGTGAGATGACCACAATTTAATGTTAATCACCCCTTTAAAGGCCTTATCTCCAAATATAGTCACACAGGCAGTTAGGGCTTCAACATAAGAATCTGGGTGGAGGTGTGGATATAATTCAGTTCATAACAGGGCTGCAATCTACTTCTCAATTTTTGCAGAGAAAATAGCCTGGAAGGAAAACAGGCAAGAAGGGGAGAGGGAAGAAGTAGAGAAGGGGAAAAGTGAGAACAGGGAAATCTCAGTGAGAAATGACTTGAAACCCCTTTCTTGACAGCCTCAAGTATACCTTCCAACCTGGAGCTGGGAAGGGAGGCTGCCCTGATGAACAGGATCACCCAAAGCACAGAGGCTTTGGAGCCTAGAGGAAACTAGAGAATCTGCACAGAGAAGCAGCTGTTCCAAGTATCTAGAAGCAAATTCCAAAGGCACAAATGAAAATCCATTTCAGGCAAGCAGCAATGCACTAGCCAGGAAGTCAGGCAGAAACGACAGGTTAAAGAATGCCCCAAGAAGCCTCTCCCTAAAACCTCTTTTGCCTGACCAATGCTTCAGAGGCATAGAAAATTTATTCTCAGTTCAATGACAGTGTATTTGTTTTACCATATTAAATTCATGCTAAGAGACTAAAAGGAGCCTGCAGAGTATACAGTCCTATCCCTATTTGCCTTCGTATCCTATCAAATAAGAAAGAACTTGCTGAATCAAGTAACAGCAATTTCTCTTTGCATTTGCATTGAAGAGCTTTATGTTCAAAGAGAAACTTAGCATTGTTTTTTATTGTAAGGAGACCTCATTTTTATTGTGCTTCACTTTATTGCACTGTACAGATGCTATGTTTGTTTACAAATCAAAGGTTTGTAGTAACCTTCCATTGAGCAAATCGGTGCCATTTTGCCAGCAACATTTACTCCCTTTGTGTCCCCTGTCATGATCTGGTACTTCTCATGATTTTTCGTATTTGTTATGATTTATGATTTTTTTTTTTTTTTGGCCGAGTAGCATGTGGTAATCAGTTTTCTGACAGGTATTGAACTCGCCCCTCCTACATCAGAAGCACAGAGTCCTAACCACTGGACTGCCAGGCCAGTCCCAATCAGTGATCTTTGATGTTACTACTGTAATTGCTTTTGGGCTGTCATGAGCCATCCCCAAATGAGGTAGTGAACTTAACTGAAAAATGCCGTGTATGTTCTGAGCACGCCACTGACCATGTCTTCCCCTACTCCTCTCCCTATTCTTGGGTCTCCTTATTCCCTGAGATACAACAATATCAAAATTAGGCCAATTAATAACCCTGCAATGGCTTCTAAGTGTTCAAGTGAAAGGAAGGGTCACACGTCTCTCAGTTGAAATAAAAAACTAGAAATGATTAAGCTTAGTCAGGAAGGCATGTCAAGAGCTGAGACAGGTCTAAAAACTAGGCCTTTGATATGAAACATTTGGCCGAAATGAAAGGTGATACTCCAGTGAACACACAAAACAAAACAGCCTTACTGCTGATTTGGAGAAAGTGTTGCTGGTCTGGAGAGAAGATCAAAGCAGTCACAACTTCCTTTTAAGCCAAAGCCTAATCCAGAGCAAGACCCTAACTTTCCTCAATTCTCTGAAAGCTGAGAGGTGAGAAAGCTGCAGAAGGAAAATTTGAAATAGCACAGGTTGATTGGCGAGGTTTAAGGAATGAAGCCATCTTCATAATATGAAAGTGCAAAGTGAAGCAGTAAGTGTTAATGTAGAAGCTGCAGCAAGTTATCCAGAAGACGCAGCTAAAGTAAATAATTAAGATGGCTACACTAAACAACAGCTTTTCAAGAGAGACAAACAGCCTTATAGAGGAAGATGACGATACCTAAAACTTTCATAGCTAGACAGGAAAAATCAATGCTTGGCTCCAAAGCTTCAGTACTCAGCTTCAAGCACCAGAGCTCCCTTTTGTTAGGGGTTAATGTCACTGGTGACTTGAATTTGAAGCAAGTGCATATTTACCATTCCAAAAATCCTAGAGCCTTTAGGAATTCTGCTAAATCTACTCTGCCTCTGTTCTATAAACGGAAGAACAAAACATGGATGACAGCACATCTGTTGACAACATGGTTTACTATTTCAAGCCCACTATTGAGATCTAATGCTAAGGGATAGTTAAAGTGGCTACGCTAAACAGCAGATTCTCAAGGTAGACAGAACAGTTGCCTTTCACAATATTACTGCTCGTTGACAGTTCTGGTCGCCCAAAATCTCCGATGGAGATGCACCATAACTTTAATGTTGTTTTTGTGACTGCCATCACACCATCTATCTGAAGTCCGTGGATCAGAGTCATTTTCACCTTCAAGTCTTATTGGGTAACAAATACATTTCATAAGGCTATAGCTGCCATAGATAGTGATTCCTATGTTGTATCTGGGCAAAGTCAATTGAAAAACCTGGAAAGGATTCACTTTCTGGATACCTTTAACAACATTTGTGTTTTGTGGGAAGAGGTCCAGATACCAGTCTTAACAGAAGTTTAAAAGGGTTGATTGCAACACCTATGGATGACTTTAAAAAGCTCAAGACCTCAGTAAAGGAAGTTACTACAGATATGGTAGATATAACAAGAGAATTAGAAGTGGAGCCTGAAGATTTGACTGAATTGCTACAAGCTCATAATAAAACAGATGAGGAGTTGCTTTTTCCGGATGAGCAAAGAAAGCCATTTCTTGAGATGGTTTCTACTCCTGGTAAAGATGCTGCTGTGATGATTGTTGAAAGGACAACAAGGGTTTTAGAATATTACATAAAGCTGTTGATAAAGCAGAGACAGGTTTTGAGAGGACTAATTCCAATTTCTAAAGAAATTCTACTGTAGGTAAAACGCTATCATTGCATGCTACAGAGAAATTGTGAAAGGAAGAGTCAGGTAATGTGGCAAACTTCACTGTCATTTTATTTTAAAATATTGCCAGAGCCACCCCAATCTTTAGCAACCACCACCCTCAGAAGTCAGCAGCATCAACATCGAGGCAAAACTCTGCAACAACAAAAAGGTTAGGACTCTCTGAAGAGCAAGATGAAAGTTAGCATTACTTAGCAATAACTTTAAACTGTTTATATTGTTTTTGTAGGCATGCTATTATTGCACACTTAATAAACTACCATATAATGTAAACGTAACCTTTATGTGTACTGGGAAATGAAAAAATAAATTATGAGACTCATTTTTTGCGATATTTGCTTTATTATGGCTGTCTAGAACCAAACCTACAGTATCCCCAATGTATACCTACTGAAGTTCTGATACTTTGGCCATCTGATGAAAGAGCCAATTC
This sequence comes from Redunca redunca, assembly GCA_006410935.1. NCBI lineage: Eukaryota > Metazoa > Chordata > Mammalia > Artiodactyla > Bovidae > Redunca > Redunca redunca. Next base: position 480,634 of record SJYQ01000899.1, read on the forward strand.
ATTGGAAAAGACCATGATGCTGGGAATGACTAAAGGCAAAAGGAGAAGGGGATGGCAGAGGGTGAGATGGTTAGAATTCATCTCTGACTCAATGGACAAAATTTGAGCAAACTCCAGGATATAGGAGGACAGAGGCGCCTGGCATGCTGTAGTCCTAAGGCTGCAGAGTTAGACACGATTTAGTAACTGAACCACAACAACTATATGCCTGTATGTGGTAGACAGGCAGCCTTAAACTCAAGCAGAAACGCAGGTAGCCCCTTGTAGTAAAAGTGTGAGGGTTCTGATTGAAATAGAAATATTCTTTAACATCAGCTCTATAGACTTCTCCTCTTTCTAGGATGAATAATAGAACAAAATCAATATGATATCTATGAAGAAACTCTACAGCATAAAGAAAAGCCTTTGTAAATGACCAAATCATTCAGTAGGAAAAGTTTTTTCTGAAACAGAAGACAAATGGATAAATATTTATTCACTTATGTTCCTATAAGGAATTGCCTCTGTTGAACAAGCAACCTCCTTGAAGAGAAGATAAACCAAGATAAGAAGGATATATGATGAAACTAACACCCAGGGAGAAAAAATAAAATGGATACACTGGATGGGATAAAAGACACACTTGCAACTTACTGATCTAGAAGACAAGATGGAAAACAGTCTCAGATCACACAGGAAGTGAATGCAGAAATGACAGCAATGAGAAAAAATAGGGATATATATTATAAAAGAAATAATATAGTGAAATGAACCCCGCAGATTGGTGTGTGTTCCCCCAAAAATAATTGAATCCTGTCAAATCACGTGGAATAAAAGCATTACCGAGCATAGCATTGAAGTCAGTTTTCCTAGACTAAACAAGGCTCTAACTCTGGAAGAGTTCATCACCGTGTTCTGAAAAAGGTAATGAATAGAGAAGAGAATGAAAAGAGAAGAGAATCTTCCAAGGTACAGTATGTTAAAATGCTAACATTTAAAGAATAATAAAGATTATGAAAATATCCACTTGTGGAAAAATTACCTTTGAAAAGCAAAAATTAAGTACGATCAATATAAAATGACCTTCATTTTGCTTGTAGATGCTCTTTCTTTGATTTCTACTATGGTGAAGATACACTTAATGCCTTGCACTGGTTTGCTTTTGTTTTCATTTTAAATTTGTCATAGATTGATTATGATGATAGGTAGGTAGGTAGATAGACAGGCTGACTCCATTCTTTTATATATCTATGCTACTTCTCTTTTTAATTTATTTGTTTTTTAATGTTCTATAAGATATATTACATATACAGAAGACTGCATAAAAGCATTCATGTATAAATCTCTTCCCCTTGAATTCAGGTAGAACCTATGACTTGACCAAAGCCAGGGAACAAGACGCAGGTGATAATCTTGTCTTGACTGTGCTACCTCATCTAAGACCCTATCTTATTAGCCAGAGAGAGAGACTTTTCTCCTCTGCTGCTTGGAAGAAATAAGCTTCCACATTGCAAGAGGGCCTATGGAATATGCTACCAGATGAGGAAAGCCTGAGCTTGAGCCTTAACTTGAAAGCCCCAGTCAAGTGTCTGATGAAATTCAGTTCAGTTCAGTCGCTCAGTCATGTCCAACTCTTTGCACCTCCATGGATTGCAGCCCGCCAGGCTTCCATGTCCGTCACCAACTCCTGGAGCTTACTCATGTTCATTGAGTCGGTGATGCCGTCCAACAATCTCACCCTCTGTTGTCCCCTTTTCCTCCCGCCTTTAGTCTTTCCCAGCATCAGGGTCTTTTCAAATGAGTCAGTTCCTTGCATCAGGTGGCCAAAATGTTGGAGTTTCAGCTTCAGCATCATTCCTCCCAATGAATATTCAGGACTGATTTCCCTTAGGATGGACTGGTTGGATCTCCTTGCAGTCCAAGGGACTCTCAAGAGTCTTCTCCAATACCACAGTTCAAAAGCATCAATTCATCGGCACTCAGCTTTCTTTATAGTCCAACTCTCACATCCATACATGACTACTGGAAAAACCATAGCTTTGACTAGACAGACCATTGTTAGTAAAGTAATGTCTCTGCTTTTTAATATGCTATCTACGTTGGTCATAGCTTTACTTCCAAGGAGCAAGCATCTTTTAATTTCATGGCTGCAGTCACCATCTGCAGTGATTTTGGAGCCCAAAAATATAAAGTCTCTCACTGTTTCCATTGTTTCCCTTTCTATTTGCCATGAAGTGATGGGACCAGAGGCCATGATCTTAGTTTTCTGAATGTTGAGCTTTAAGTCAACTTTTTCACTCTCCTCTTTCACTTTTATCAAGAGACTGTTTAGTTCTTCACTTTCTGACATAAGTGTGGTGTCATCTGCATATCTGAGGGTATTGATATTTCTCCCGGCAATCTTGATTCCAGCTTCTAAGGTCAAATTGCCAACATCCGCTGGATCATTGAAAAAGCAAGAGAGTTCCAGAAAAAAACATCTATTTCTGCTTTATTGACTATGCCAAATCCTTTGACTGTGTGGATCACAATAAACTGTGGAAAATTCTGAAAGAGATGAGAATACCAGACCACCTAACCTGCCTCTTGAGAAATCTGTATGCAGGTCAGAAAGCACCAGTTAGAACTGGCCATGGAACAGCAGACCAGTTCCAAATAGGAAAAGGAGTACATCAAGGATACTGTTATTCAGCCTTAAAAAGAAAGGACATTTTGACATACGTTACACTGATGAATCTTGATTCAGTTATGCTAAGTGAAATAAATCAAATACACAAAACAAATACAGATTGATTCTACTTATATGAGGCACTCAGAAGTGTTAAAGATGTTAATGAATTAAAGCCCTTAACTCTTTACATTAAAGCCCTTAATACTGTGAATTCTCTTTATCAAGTTGCAAAAGTTCAAAGTGCTGATGAAAGAAATCATAGACGATGTAAACAAATTGAGATGTATTATGTAAATTAATTGAAAAACTCAACATAATAAAGATGTCAGTCCTCCCAGAAATTGAAACATAGGTTTAGGACAACTCCTATCAAAATCACAAGATTTGTTGCAGATAGACAATATTATTCTAAAGCAATATATATGGAAAAGCAAGGGAACTAAAACAGTTAAGCAAGTTTTAAAAAGAAATCAAAAGTAGGAGTAGCTCATTTATTTGATTTCATGACATTATATAACTATAGGAATCAAGACTCTCTGGTAATATTGAAGAGATAAACATATCGATCAATGGAACAGAATAAAGGAACCAAAAATCTACCCATAAAAATATACCCAACTAATTTTTCACAAAGGTGAAAGAAACAATTTAGTGGAGGAGGGCTTTTCAACCAAGTGATGGTGGAGTAATTGAACATCCAAAAGCAAAAATAGAAAGTAGCAAGAAAGGGATTGAGGGAAGGAAGGAAACCTAGTTTCACAAAACATACACAAAAACTAATTCAAAATGGGTCACAGTGAAAAGACTAGCAATGTAATTAGAAAATAGGCAAAAGACATGAAGAGACATTTTGCCAAAGATAATATACAGGTGGCAAATAAATACATGGAAAGCTGTCATATATCATGAGCCATTAAGGGAATGAAAATTAAAAGCACCGTGATATATCACTATACAGCTATCAGAGTGGCTAATACCTGAATCACTACATTGCTGGTGAGAATGTACAATAATAGAGCCACTCTGGAAAACTATTGAGAGGTTTCTTAAAAAGCTAAGATGCAAATGCCACATGACTCAGGGATTGCACTCCTGGACATTGACCCCTAGAAAAAAAACATTTATGTTCACACAAAAATCTGTATAGGAATGTTTATCGCCAATTCCAATGCAAAAGTTTCCATGCTAAGTGATCCCATTAGTGTAACATTCTTTTTAAAATTTATTTTTATTTTTTAAATCTGTATTTATTTATTTGACTACACCGGGGCTTCCCTAATAGCTCAGCTGGTAAAGCATCTGCCTGCAAAGCAGGAGATCCGGGTTCAATCCCTGGGTTGGGAAGATCCCTGGAGAAGGAAATGGCAACCCACTCCAGTATTCTTGCCTGGAGAATTCCATGGACAGAGGAGCCTGGAGGGCTATGGTCTCTGGGGTCACAGAGAGCTGGACACGACTGAGTGGCTAACACACACACACGCTGGGTCTTTGCTGCAGCATACATGGTCTTCGGTCTTCATCGTGGCATCTTTAGAGACGGCACGCAGGATCTTTAGCTGTGGTGTGTGGGATCTAGTGCCCCAATCAAGGATCGAACCTGGGCCGCCCACACTGAGGGTGTGTAGTCGTAGCCACTGGACAGTCAGGGAAGTCCTGTGTGACATTCTTGAAATGGTAAAATTAGAAATGAAGAACAGATTACTCGTGGTTCCCAGGGTTGAAGGAGAGGGGGAAGGAGGAGGGACATTGGTGTGGCTATAAAAGGGCAACATGAGGGATCCTCGTGGTTATGGAAATAGCCAGTATCCTGACCAGATCAATATCAAGATACTGTGATATTGTGCTATGTTTGTACGAGATGTTACCATTGGTGGAAACTGGGTAAAGGGTAAATGAGATTTCTCTGTATTATATCTTGTAATTGCATGAGAATCTACAATTATCTCAAAATTAAAGTTTAATTTTTTTAAAGGTTCTGTAACGATAAGCAAATACAATTGCAAATGGGCTGGATCCTAGACGGAAAACCAAACCAAACTAAGAGCTCTAAAGGGTTACTTGGAGTAGAATCGGGGAGATTTAAATACGGTTGTATGCTAAACAGTATTTATTGCACAAGTTAAATTTTTGAGTGTGATCATAGCGTTATGATTATATAGGAGCCTATATAACTCATTGTTACACTGAATTATTTAATACAATAAATTATTTAGGGGTAACATGTAACAACACCTATACCTAAATCTCAAATAATTAGTAAATAAGTTTTTTTAACTCTCAAATAATTAAGAGAGAGAGGGAAGGAGGGCAAGAGTAAGCAAGCCAAGCGGCGAAATACAACATTCCTGAAAGATGAACAAATAGACAAGAGTGATGATGAGGGAAACAGCCTCCATAATCAATAGTTATGAAAGTTATGAACTCTGTCCCATACTAGGAATCTTTCACGCCTTGCTTGCCTAGACAAACATTGCATACTTTTCTATTCCTATAAGTAAATGCTGTAGACTTTTTATAAAACATTTTACTGATCAGATACTGGAAACTTTTTCAAATGTATATTATCAGTATCTTTAAACAAGGTTTTTCAAGTTGGCCAACTTATAGCTGCAAAGTTTATCTTCCCCTCATGTCCAAATGCCCTGGGGTCTCATCTTCCCCAGTGAAGTGCTAGGCAGTTCCCAGAGGTGACTTTCGATTGCACTCTCCTCGAAGTATTGTGACAGTGATAAATGCAGATATTGGGATGTAGTGGCCCCCAAGTCCAAGCAATAGACATTCTCCTCCTTCCATGATGTAGTCAGATGAGGAGCAAGGCCTTGTTTAAAAATTTTAAGTGAGTCATATTTTTTCCTTCACAATGGTTTCCTCAGGAAAGTAGAACTGAGTTTCAAAAATGTAAGGAGAAATCTTTTTTACCTTCTGTAATGAATAATTTATCTTGTATGTGTGTTTTAATTTCTTTTCAAAGTTATTGGGATATGTGGTAGGTGTTTTGTGTCTCTCTCTGTGTATGTGTTCATTTGTTTTTTAAAGTCATACTCTACCCTAGAATCCTAGGGAGAATGAGTAAGAGACATACCAAGAACTCAGTGGAACGAAAATTGACAGTTTCAGGGAAGTCATTTGAAACAGTCATAAATATCCACAGCCTCTGACCTGCCAATTTCCATGTAAGGAACCCATCATAAAGTTATAATTTAAAATGTGGACAAAGATTTATCCACTAAAGTTCACTGACACATTATAAAAGCAAGTACTATATGAATAATCTGATGTTCCAATTTAGAGGAATAGTTAACTGATTATACATGCAGGCATTTAGATAGGAAACTGTACATTCTTTATTATTATCTTATAATCAATAAAAGTAAACATTTTAATTACTTTGGAAATGTTTTATATGAGAAATAAAATAAATATAAACTATTTTATGGGCAACAGAACTAAAACTGATGAGTCATTTCCAGTTTCCAGTTGTGTTCCAATCTCTCATACTTTGTTTCCTCTTTGGAGTCTGTTACTTGGCTCTTTCCCAATTTAGCTTTGAGGAATTTCCTATCAGAAAACAATGCCTCTCTGGTCATGGGTGTAATGATATCTTGTTCATTGATTTCTTTTACTGACCCTTATATCCCTAGTTCACTGGCACAGAAAAACAGAAAAGTGTAAATGATGCTTAATAAATGCCTTGAGAAGAAATTACCACCACCATCCTCCAGAAACCATTTTAGAAAAAAGGATATGTACAAGTAGAGTTTTGAAAGATCATTATTAGTTTAACATAATTCTTATATGCTGTATCCCCTACAGAATCTCCTTCAGGAAAGCCTGGAGGATTAGCCATAATTCAGAACATGAAGATTACTCTGTTACAAGAAAGTAATCAGTCCCATGTTATTCATCAAAGCAATGTTTTACTTAGGAAATCCAGAAATAAATTCATTTTGGTCTGGCAGAAACTGAGGTGAAAGTATGATATTTTTGGTGGATAAAATGCTGAAAGTTCTATTTGAAACTGAAAATTGTTTTGTCTTAACAATCACAGGCATTAATGACAGCACCACATGAAAAAGAAAAATATAGACAAAGGTTTTAGAAACCCAGAATGTGTCTTACTAGATATGATAAAAAATTTAAAGGAGTGACACCATTACCAACACACACACACACACACACACACACACACACACACACACCCTTTCCATTCCCTTTTATAATAAAACAGCTTTTAATTTACTTGATTTTGTCATTGTGATAATCCTCATTTAGGCTTGTTTCCAAGCTATAAAAAATTGTATATTCTCCCCCAAAGGAATTTTATTAAGCTGTTTCCAACAAACTACACATGTTCTATGAAAACATTGTTAAAATTGGGACTCACTTTCCCCCTCTCCATCTCCATCTCTGTCTGCCCCATGAAAGACAATTTCACTCACACTCATATCTGAAAAAATGTTTGCAATGAAAGAGATATAGTTATGGAAAATAATATTGTTGCATAAAAGACAAATTATGACAACGTCAGTTGTGGACAATCAGGGAAACGAAACATTTATTTAACTGCCTTTTGGGGAAATTATATTATAAAATCTAATGAGGAACACTGGAAATGTATCTCCTGTTTTTCCCACCAAGTTAGCTCAGACCGCAGTTCTGGACACTTCCTCTTTCGTGTCTCAGATTTTCTCTGCTTTCCACTGCAGCTGTGAGAATTTTCACACCTGGCAAGCGGCAGGAACTCACACATAAGAGGCTTCTGAACTCATAGCCTTCCAAACAGCAGTCCTCTATTTGTTTCAAAATGTAGATAAGCCAAACAACTATACAGTGCCACGATTAGGATGGTTTTAAGGATCCCATGTCCTGAAAGGTTTGACATTGTTGTATTCAAATATCAACCCTGCAAAAATCTGACTAAGAGATTCAATATACAAACATTGGACAGAAGCAGAGTTAAGCAGGAATGTTGTAGTGCTAAAGCATAATTTTCAAAAACTTCAACATGACTGCCACAGAAATCAAGAATGAACATACTGTAAGATTTCATTCAACCCAAATTAGTAAGATGATAAAGCTGGAGAAACAGAGATTTTATAGTCAGTCAAAGGAAAGCGGAAATGGATTTACCAGTTTAACAGATACGAACTGGTTAATAGCCTACAGTGTGCTAATCTCTGGGAGTATTTTTTTTTTTTTTTACTAAACAAGTTTATGAGTTAAGGTTCAACTTCAGGGTCTCATCTCTAGTCAAATAGTAAATAGCAAAGTCAAACAGGTGAATTCTCAGACACAGACGTGTGTTATGTGTTTAGTCGCTCAGTCACGTCCCTTCTTTGCGACCCCATGGACTGTAGCCCGCCAGGCTCCTCTGTCCATGGGGATTCTCCAGGCAAGAATACTGGAGTGGGTTGCCATGCCCTCCTCCAGGGCAGACATAGACAGTGAAATGTAATAGTTATCAGGTGAGCATGTTAAACAATGACATGGTTGCCTTCTTACTGTGTTTCAAGTTTTGGATGATCCTTCTTAATAATAATGCCTTCAAAAGAGTTTAGAAGAGACTGTACCAAGAGAAACCATAATGTGTTATTTACCTTGGTGAAATATTCTGACTCTTAGCTCTGTCAGCTCAAAAACTGATTTTTTTTTCCACTCAGTGTGCTCACAGGAAACTGTAACTCAGCTCACAGGAAAAACAAATCTACAAATCAAACAAAAACAATCTGTTTATGTTAAAAACATAACTCTTATATCCTATGGCTGGTACATTCTTTCCTCTAAGGAAAGCAGTAAACTGGGTCAACTTATCATCTCAATGGGGCCTCCCTGGTAGCTCAGCTGGTAAAGAATACGCCTGCAATGTAGGATTCATTGATCCCTGGGTGGGGAAGGCCCAGTGGAGGAGGGCATGGCGACCCACTGCAGTAATCTTGTCTGGAGAATCCCCACGGACAGAGGAGGAGCTAAGCAGATAATACAGCATCATCTCAATATTGCTTGATGAGCTGTAGTGAAACCAACTAGGAAAATCAGGCGGCAATGCAGCGAAAATGCCCCCTGCCTCCCCATTTATCCAAATGAAGGCTGGGGAGGGGACACCTCCTTTCTTCAAGAGCAGAAATAATGAGTATGGCCACAAAATGTCTGGGTTCTTGACCGGCATTTGGGAAGAGGGAAGTGAAGTGAAGTGAAAGTCGCTTAGTTGTATCCAACTCTTTGAGACCCCATGAACTGTAAGTGCATGGAATTCTCCAGGCCAAAATGCTGGAGAGGGTGACCTATCCCTTCTCCAGGGGATCTTTCCGACCCAGGAACTGAACTGAGGTCTCCTGCATTGCAGGTGGATTCTTTACCAACTGAGCTATGAGGGAAGATTGGAGAGGGAAGGCAAGTACTCTTACTTCTCGCTAGTGGACAGGTTTCACCAAAGAAAACTCACTGTCAAGGACAGTATTCAATAGACACTAACTTCAATAGATTTGAAGGCAGTTTCCAAAACTAAGCTTCCGCCTCCTGGCTCAGAGTCCTGCTCTCAGTCTGAATAGTGAAACGAGCCAAGGGCATGGTCGCAAAGCCTGTTATTGTTTGCAGTCTCCCCAGGAGACTCGCCATACAACCCACGTGTCCGCATACCCCACTCCCTTTACTACCCACCCCCTTCATGCTTCACCGCGCATGTCCTCCTCCCTCTGAAAACTGCCCCTTATTTCGGTGGACTGGGGTGGGAGGAGAGGGAGAAGCAGTGGAGGCTACCCTGAAACTTACTGTGCTTGGAGTGTATCCCAGGACCAGAGCTCTGTACTGGGTAGCCTCCCTCCTGCACTCCTCTGGCTTCCTTTAGCCAGTATTGTGCTTTATGTGCTCAGCTGCGTCCAGCTTTTTACAACCCTTGACTGTAGCCCACCAGACTCCTCTGTCCATGGATTCTCCAGGCAAGAATACTGGAGTAGCTTGCTGTTTCCTACTCCAGGGGATCTTCCCAACCAAGGAATCAAACCCATGTCACTTGCATCCCCTACATTGGCAGGCAGATTCTTTACCACTGCACCACCTGGGAAGCCTAAGTCATTCAATAATTGAAAATTGCTTTTTCAGTTCAGAAGTTAAGGACATCAAGACATCTCCAAAATCCTGCCTTCAAAAAAGGATAGCTAGGGGGAGATTATAATCCAGGGCTCTTCCTTCCCCAGACAGAATAAACATGGGAAATGCCACACTGAATCTCTTTGACCTTTTTCTAGGTTTCATCAGATCTAATGCTTCCTCTGATTGACTCAGTCTTTTTTGGGCTGTGATCTTATCCAAGGTTAACATATTTACTTTCTTACTCTTACTGCTTCTAGTTTGAGAAAGGTTATGATTCTTGAGCGCTTTTGTAAGTTGGTATATTCCATCGCATGGACTTCCCTGGTGGCTCAGACAGTAAAGAATCCGCCTGCAGTGCAGAAAACCTGGGTTCAATCCCTGTGTCTGGAAGATCCTCTGGAGTAGGAAATGGTAACGCACTCCAGTATTCTTGCCTGGAGAATCCCATGGACAGAGGAACCTGGTGGGCTACAGTCCAAAGGGCCACAATCAGACGTGACTGAGCGACTAACACACACACACACACGCACACACACATTCCATTGCCAACTCTAGCTTGGCATGTGTAAAATTTTTTATGATAAGTTCAAATAATTGCAAAAGATAACAATTCTGCCATACTGTTTATCTAGTATCCCCCTCATGATACTAGAGAAAAGTGTGAGCATCAGCAAAGGCCCTGTACAGCTAAACATAAATAAACAAATAAAACTTTTTAAAAAATCTAATAATATGCATCATGAAAATGATCGCATTTGTGAATTTTAACTTTAAAATAGACATAGAGATCATAGATGGGTAGATAGACAAATGAATGAAAAAAGAGAGAAATGATAGAGCACTGAGTCTTGTTTTGAATTTGTTATCTTGATAAAGTAAGATGGAATCACTTAGAAAAGTTCTTTCTGGATCTGTCCTTTTTCACCAAGAAATTCTCCCTTAGCAGCTATGAATTCTTTAATTGGTTCCTTCGGTATCTTGGAGACTACCTAGCGTAGGAAGTTGCATTCTGTTGTTTTCAGAGCATCCCATTGGTTGCAACTCTTGGTGCACTATGTTCATGTGGAAGGGGATCACATAAGGGCCTAAATATCATCTTCAAGGCTGATTGCCATACATGCATGATGGCTGTTCAATATATATGTTTTGAAGTAAATGTGTTCTACCTTTATAATTTAAGACTTAGAGACCCATCTTATCTCTAAATAACTTAGAGACCCTCCCACCCCCATACTGGACAGCCTACAAGGTGAATCATTTCAATTTTCAAATAGAAAGTGAAAAACAGAAACCCAGAAATGATATAGTCATGATATTTTTGCTCACTTCGACTACTTATACAGGACACTGGAAAATATTTTAAATTAGCAGCATTTCAGGAAACTTAGGTAGTGTGGTTGCTGTCATATCAAGTAACCCTATTAATCAGAATTTTCAGATCCTTCCACTTGTATAGAGCTTCCAACTGTAGAAAACATTTTCACATATATGATCTCATTTGCACTCATAAAAGCTCTGAGAAGACAGAATAGATTTTATTCCAACTTTACATATGAGGATACTTGACTAGGTCCTAATTTTATTTTTTTCTAAACTTTTTGGCCACGTTTTGTGGCATGCGGGATCTTAGCTCCCCAACCAGAGATCAAACCCTTGCTCCCTGAATGGGGAGCTCTGAATTTTAACCACATGTGCGTGTGAGTCTGTGCAAGCGTGCGCGAGCGCATGCGCATTCAGTCGTGTCTGAGCCTTTGTGACTCCATGGACTGTAGCCCACCAGGCTACTCTGTCCATGGAATTTTCCAGGCAATAATACTGGAGTGGGTTGCTATTTCCTACACCAGGGGATCTTACTGACCCAGGGATCAAACCCACATCTCTTGCATCTCCGGCATTGGCAGCAGGATTCTTTACCACTGTGCCACTTGGGAAGGTCCCAATTTTAATAAGCATAACCAGGAGTAAAACCTTGTTTTCTGATTCCTATTCCAGGAAGGGTATGAACTATCAGAAAAGACTTTGAGGAGGAACTTGCATAGGGTAGGTGGGTTTTGCTGCAGAAAACGCAACCCCAACATCTCAATGGCTCAAAACAACAGAGATTTGTCACATAAGTCCAACGCAGGTGGGTTGACTTTTCAAGGCAAATGCCCTCCATACAGTAGTTTAGTGATCCACCCTTTTAAAGCTGCCCCATGGTTACCAGGTGGGGAAGAGGGTCTTTCAATGGAAGTAAAATGCTTTGGTTTTACAACACATTTGCTGCCTCCCACCACCACCATAGCCTGTGGGCCAGAACTAGTCATAACATGCTATCTGATTGCAAGCTGTTGGTGTGCAGGTTGGAAAAGAATTTCCAGACAGGAGGCAGAATGAAAGGAGAATAAAATTTATTAGAATGGGGGAGGAGTGGGGGGTTGCTGCCAGTACAGCAGGCCAGCTTCCTGATAATCAGAGAGAGCTGACCCCTCACGTGGGGGTTTAGTCTGCTTTTATAGCTGGAGAACCAAGGAGCGGGGTAGGGGTCTCACAAATCATTTGCTGATTGGATGAGGTATGTGTGCATTCCCTATATAGGGGTGAATGAAGAGTAAGACATACCTTTCCTTGTATGGGACAGGAAGGGGACAGGCCATGTTACACAGGTTCTGCAATGGTTCCAGCATGGCGGGAAGGGCCATAGGGTCTGGGTTTTTTCCTGTTCCTACACTTCCAGATCTTTCTTGCTCATCTTGTTCTTTTTTTAAAAAATACTTATCATTTTTTAAAATTTTGGCTGCATCAGGTCTTGGGCTTCCCAGGTGGCCCAGTGGTAAAGAATCCACCTGCCAAGCAGGAGATGCAGTTTTGATCCCTGAGTTGGAAAGATCCCCTTTCCGAAGAGGAAATGGCAACCTACTCCAGTATGCTTGCCTGGAAAATCCCAGGGACAGAAGAGTCTGGTGGGCTACAGTCCATAGTGTTGCAAAAAAGTCAGACACAACTTAGTGACTGAGCATGCCCACATCAGATCTTAGTCGTGGCACATAGAATCTCAGTTGCTGCTTGTGGTCCTCTCTATAGTTGTGGCATGGGCTTGGTTGCTCCGAGACATGTGGGCTGTTAGTTCCCGACCAGGGATTGAATGTGTCCCCTGCTTTGCAAGGCAGATTCTTAACCACGGGACAACCAAAGAAGTACCCTCGTCTTGTTCTTTTGTCCTCAGGGCACCATAAATGGGGACAGGGAAGTATAAGTGTGGGTGAGCACCCACACTCTCCACCATGAATAAATATCGAAGAATAAATAGTGTTTATAGGAGGAGGCCCCTCAAGGATCTGAAAACGGTGAAATACACCCACAACATCGACCCTTTTTGAAAGCCCAATGCTGGGTTCTCTCACATGCATTTTTATTAGTTGATCCTGACAACAGCCTGGAAGGTGAATATTGTTCCTTGTTTTATGGTTTAGGAAACTGAAGTTTATAGATGTGAGAAATGGAATATTTCTTGCCGTATCATTAAATAAGGATTTCACAATCATCAGCAATTGCAGCCCTCCGATGTGGGATGGTGAACCCTGAGGGAGCTCAGGAAGAAGAATGCCTGCTATCTAGATGCTGGGAAAGACTGAAGGCAGGAGGAGAAGGGGACGACAGAGGATGATATGGCTGGATGGCATCACAGACTCGATGGACACGAGTTTGAGTAGGCTCCGGGAGTTGGTGATGGCCAGGGGAAGCTTGGCATGCTGCAGTCCATGGGGTTGCAAAGAGTTGGACATGACTGCGCTGAGCGACTGAACTAAACTGAGCAGCCATCTGACTGTAGCCACTCCCCATGGTGAACCCTGAGGCAGAGAAGCTCCAGAAGTGAAAACAACGGATACTGGCCACAGGTTAACTAAGGTGTATATCAAAGGAACAAAGCTGGTGGAGGTGATGGATTCCAGTTGGGCTATTTCAATCCTAAAGGATGATGCTGTCAAAGTGTTGCTCTCAATATGCCAGCAAATTTGGAAAACTCAGCAGTGGCCACAGGACTGGAAAAGGTCAGTATTCATTCCAGTTCCAAAGAAAGGCAACGCCAAAGAATGTTCAAACTACCACACAATTGCACTTATCTCACACGCTAGCGAAGTAATGCTCAAAATTCTCCAAGTCAGGCTTCAACAGTATGTGAACTGTGAACTTCCAGATGTTCAAGCTGGATTTAGAAAAGGCAGAGGAACCAGAGATCAAATTGCCAGCATCCGCTGGATCATCGAAAAAACAAGAGTTCCAGAAAAACATCTACTTCTGCTTTATTGACTACACCAAAGCCTTTGACTGTGTGGATCACAACAAACTGGAAAATTCTTCAAGAGATGGGAATACCAGACCACCTGACCTGCCTCCTGCAAAACCTGTATGCAGGTCAAGAAGCAACAGTTAGAACTGGACATGGAACAACAGACTAGATCCAAATTGGGAAAGGAGTAAGTCAAGGCTGTATATTGTCACCCTGCTTATTTAACTTGTATGCAGAGTACATCATGTGAAATCCTGGGCTGGATGAAGCACAAGCTGGAATCAAGATTGCCGGGAAAAATATCAATAACCTCAGATACACAGATGACACCATCCTTACGGCAGAAAGTGAAGAAGAACTAAAGAGCTTCTTGTTGAAAGTGAAAGAGGAGAGTGAAAAAGTTGGCTTAAAGCTCAACATTCAGAAAACTAAGATCATGGCATCTGGTCCCATTACTTCATGGCAAATAGAAGGGGAAACTATAGAAATAGTGAGAGACTTTACTTTTTTGGGCTCCAAAATCAGATGGTGATTGCAGCCATGAAATTAAAAGATGCTTACTCCTTGGAAGAAAAGTTATGACCAACCTAGACATCATATTAAAAAGCAGAGTCATCACTTTGCTAACAAAGGTCCATCTAGTCAAAGCTATGGTTTTTCCAGTAGTCATGTATGGATGTGAGAGTTGGACTATAAAGAAGGCTGAACGCTGAAGAATTGATGCTTTTGAATTGTGGTGTTGGAGAAGACTCTTGAGAGTTCCTTGGACAGCAAAGAGATCCAACCAGTCAATCCTTAAGGAAGTCAGTACTGAATATTCATTGGAAAGACTAATGCCGAACCTGAAACGCCAATACTCTGGCCACTTGATGTGAAGAACTGATTCATTTGAAAAGACCCTGATGCTGGGAAACATTGAAGGCAGAAGGTGAAGGGGATGACAGATGAGATGGTTGGATAACATCACCAACTTGACAGAGTCTGAGTAAGCTCCAAGACAGGGAAGTCTGGCATGCTGCAGTCCATGGGGTTGAAAAGAGTTGGACACCACTGAGCGACTGAACTGAACTGATATCAAAGGAATGGTTTCAATAAGCCCAGACTCTTGCATCTTCCCATACCTAGAAAAGCGCTCAATTCCTTAACTTGGGATATCTGGTTTTAATCAACAATAATCTTTTGAGGTTCGGACTATCTATCCTTTACCGCAAAACTTCTAGATAACCTAGCTCCTTCCCTCACCTCCTTGGAGCAGTTCTCTGAGTCACTTGAAATGCTGACTCCCAGGCTTGAAGTGCGAAAAATCCCCACCGAGTAAAACATAACTCTCAACTTTTAGGTCGTGAATATTTTTTTAAGTTGACAGAAACTACAAAACTTGCCCCAGAGTTCATATTAACAAGTGGAGGCAAGTCTGACTCTCTTGAGCTTGCTTTTCTCCATCTCAAAGTTTCACATAATGATCTCTTCACCATTGCACACAGGATTTATGTTTATGGAGCCTAGGGAATCACTGGGGAGTGATGCAGAAGAGCTGGCAATCCTACTGGCACTGATTTCTTTAGCAAGCTGGGTGGTGAGCAGATAAATGTGTGTCTAATTTCTTTTATATCTAAATATTTCAAAATACTTTTTTTAAAAAGAGAAGGGGGCAGATAGAATTGAAAACTTGTGACAGTTTCTGATTTTAAAGACATAAGTATTTTTTAAAATAGATCAGTAATGAGAAAGCAGGAAATACATTATTGTTAACATTTATTGAGCACATACTACATCCTAAATAGTTCTAAAAATTTTATTTCTATGTATTAACTTATCTCACTCCCACACGCTACCAATGAGGTAGATATTATCATTATCCTTATTTTAATATAAAGTCAAAACTGAAGAAAGATTCAATACATTATTTAAAGTCAAGTAATATAAAGCAGAAAAACTAGATTGGAACAAAGCACTCTAGTTTCAGGATGTGTACACATAAAATCCATCACCTGGCAATACCTCTGCTGAAACGGCGAAGGCTGAGTCAGGTTTGCAGCGGTAGGTCAAAATCTTTCAGGCATCTCCTGCTTGTTACATTCCTTACAGGTCTGCATGAAGTTCTGCGGGGAATTCAAAACAGCTTTCTTGTGACGCTGACAGAAAAAGAGATGATGTGCTTGGCAGAAGTTCCAAAACAATATTTAAATATACGGGTTTGACTCCCTTGGACTGGTTGAAGGGGAAGGTGGTAAGAGGGTTCTACTTTTGATGGAAACTTCCTTGGCAAGTCCGGTGGAATGGGGGAAGGATTTAAGAATTCTCGAAGGTCGAGTGATTTCGTTGAGTTGGGATTTCTCTCCTGCTTGGATAGGTAATTAAACTATAAGAACAGTGTGGAATTACTGCTATTGCTGCTATACACACACACACCAGTACACACACACACCACTTCAGGAACACACACCCCAGTTCACAGACACACACACACCAGTACACACACACACACACACACACAC
>SJYQ01000899.1:497594-611591 GCA_006410935.1 Redunca redunca
GCACCATATGAGGTTAAAAAAAAAAAAGTCTAATAGAACATAATATTTTCTACTTGGTTGCCAGGTCATCTTCCATTCACTTCTGTAGCTGACTGTAAGCACTATTTTTTTCATTGGTGTTAATTAAAACAGTTACTCATTGTAGTTAGGAAAATGATTTTCATTTAAGTCATCACAGTCCCAAAAAGCAAAGGGAAAAATGGTTGTTAAAACAGAAAGAAAGGGTAAACCTAAAAATACTGAATGGCACTCAAAATACTGCTTTAGCTTAATTTTCCCTTTGCAGTATAGTTACATGGGACTATATCCTGTAGACACAGTGACTACCTAAAATTTGAAAGGTGTAAAGCTTCTGTATCACTTCTTAAAAGCTTGAAAAGTAGTGGCAATTAGATTTTTAAGACATGCTCACTTTCATGTCTTAACACTGCATTCCTGCAGTGGAATTCCTTTTAAGGAATTGTGACTGACTGGATAGATTTTCTTAGTAACGTATTTGCTATAAAAAGTCTCTTTCAGCCAAGTTTTTTGAACTGGACAGCAAGAGGCCAGTACATAGACTATCCAATAAACTAAATTTTAACTGGACATTTGGGCAGAAAAAGTAGACTTGGCTCAGTGACGTTTGCTTTTGTCTTCTGGCTGGCACTTTGATATATGCTGTATAACCAAACAAACATTAATTTCTCAAAAGTGATTTCACTTTAAAAAAATGAATAAAGTTTCAAAAAGTAACTATACCTGGAATTATCAAAGGTATATAAAATGTGTTCTCTCATACTTAATCTACTCTTGGGAGTGGGAATTAGAAAGCCTTTGATATTGTGTATCAAAATGTAGCTCATGTTGGATAACCAGCATCATCTATAAGAAATCATGAAAAGTTAAATACCTGAGCTAATAACTCTACTTCTAAGAAATTTACCTAAAGTAGTAATTAAACACAAAAACGTGTGTGTGTGTGTGTGTGTGTGTTTAGTTGCTAAGTTGTGTCCAGCTATTGAGACCCCATGGACTGTAGCCTGCCAGGCTCCTCTGTTCATGGGATTCTCCAGGGAAGAATACTGGAGTGGGTTGTCATTTCCTTCTCCAACAAAAATTTATATGGGGAAATAAACAAAGGACATAAACCCTAGTATAGCATCACAGTGTCATCTGTCCTCAGATTTGGAGGGTGTAACAGGGGCCTTTTACCCCCTCCTGGAGCACAGGTGTAAAGACTA
Source organism: Redunca redunca (assembly GCA_006410935.1). Classification (NCBI taxonomy): domain Eukaryota; kingdom Metazoa; phylum Chordata; class Mammalia; order Artiodactyla; family Bovidae; genus Redunca; species Redunca redunca. Next base: position 498,818 of record SJYQ01000899.1, read on the forward strand.
ATTCTGTTCGTTTCCATTATCTTGCCTTTCCTTTCTTCTCATCAACTTGTACAGCCTTCCCTGGGAATGTGCATTACCTATAACAAGGCTTCTTGAATTGTTTTTAACTCTTAGAAAATATTATATCAAAACTAAAAATATGAAACAATGCACCAGCCTTTCTTTACTGATTTTTTAGAATTCTATCAACCCAACCTAATAACACTGGACAGCTCATGTTTCATTAAACAGCTCATGTTTAATAGAAGCTGTTGTCAGCATCTTAGTCTAGTGTCATAAAAATAATTGGAAAGAGTTTTAATACAGCTTGATAGACAGAGTTGTCAAAATATAGACAGCTATAGGTTAGTACAAATTGCACGGGCTCTGGGGTCAGGTGGTCTCGAGTTCTGATCCTAACCCTGTGTCTTATTAGTTGGTTAATCCTTGGCAAGTTGCTTAGCCTTTTAAAGATTCAGAGTTTTCCCTTTGACAAGTGGGAAGGGGGAACATGAAATTGTTAAAATAACTCTTATGGAGCCACACAGGGTAACTGATTTTACTTCCAAGCACAGTTCTAAGTGTTTTGCACATATTAATATACTTAATCAAATTCTGAGGTGGATTCTTTTGTTATCCCCATTTACAGATGAGGAAACTGAAGCACAGAAAGGTTGTGTCATTTGCCCAGGGCATACACCAAATAATGGAGACGGAAGTTAAACTTGAATCATCCCATTCTAGCACTAAGCTCTTCACTAGTTCATGGTATTGCCCCTCCAGCCAGAATACCGTCTCATCCTTTGTAGGTGCTCATCAGATGGTTCTCAGGATTTCTGAGAAGGAAAATAAAGATCTCTATCATGGTAAAAAGATTGAGGATTACTGTCTTAATCCACTGTTTGTCATGGAGGCAGACAGGATTTTTATATAGAAATGAGACAGGCTGGGGATACACTGTCTACAACATTGGCCGGAGAGTTACATTCTATTTTCTAGAACTCTGGTTGAAACTTGAACACAGGTTTGAACTGCATGAATCCACTTACAGGTGGATTTTTTTCCCAATAAATACTACAGCATTATGTCATCAGAGGTTGGTTGAATAAGTGGGTATAGACACAGACCATAAAGTTGTATGTGGATTTTTACCTGCATGGGGGTCGGCACCCCTAACCCCCATGTTGTTCAAGGGTTAGCTGTATATCTGGCACATAGACTGAGAATTTTCCTTCAGTGTAATTATCTACAGGAGGGACCTGGTTAACAAGGCTGTGAATTGCTTTTAGATCTTAACTTGTTAACTTGTAGATTCCAGTAATGGTTTGAATTTGAAAGCATCCTACCTACCCATGAAAGCCATAGTTTTCCATAGGCAAACAAAACCTCATTTTTTTCCAGTCATTAATAATGAAACATAGTCACTTGACTGAGGGCACGGGGATGTACAGACAATACGCTTTTAAATTCTGTTCTTCCTGCGTAATAGAAATTGCCACACTGAACATTTGGAGGTACAGTTGACCCCTTGAACAACACAGGTTTGAACTGCACAGGTCCACTTATATGCTTTTTTTTTTCTTTTCAGTACAGGATCTGTGGTTGTTGACTTCAAGAATGTGGAACTCTGAGAACAGAGGGCCAACTTGGATTTTTTATCGTGTGGGGGTTGGCACCCCTTACACCAAGTTGTTCATGGGTCAGCTGTACCCAATAGAATTTTAGGTCTAGAGGAGGAAACTGAGATCCAAATGGTTACATCGCCCTAAATCGCATCGCTAATAGTTTCTCATGCTCCTCTGATCCCCTCCTGCACTGGTCTTCTTTACACTGCCTGCCCGCTGTACTGTGGCCTTCAGCTCTGAATACTTTGAAGGAACTCAGCAGCATAACTAAGTTCATTTCAGCTGCTTAATGAACACCTGATAGGTGAAAGAGCTCATGCTAAGTACCGAGGAAACAAAAATTCTTGAAACTGCAGTCATAGAAAACAGACATTTAAACAGATAATTATGCTAATTATTACAACTGAGGTATTTTTCTTCTGTTAACCTTATATTGCGGCTTTCTACTGGCTCACGAATTTCTTAACTTGTAAAATAGTACGTTATGAAGCAAAGCTATAAAGACTTTGAAAGTTTTCTGTAAATGATATTAGCAGAGCTAATGTATTAATATAGCCACTAAAAGCTGGCTTGCATAGATAGCTATGATATATACGTGTCTGTGTGAATATATGTTAAGGGATTTTTTTTCCTTGCTGTGTCTACAGAGCAGTTGATGATCGCGTTACTATGAGTCTGCTACACTGTGAAAACAGCTGCGGATCCAGCCAGTCCGAGAGCGACTGCTGCGCCGCCATGGCTGCCAGCTCCTGTGGGGCTGCAGCCAAAGACGACAGTGTGAGCGGGGCGGCCAGCACGGCGACTCTCTCCAGCTCCTTTATGGAAGAGATCCAGGGGTACGACGTGGAATTTGACCCACCCTTGGAAAGCAAGTACGAGTGCCCCATTTGCTTGATGGCTTTGCGGGAAGCGGTGCAGACACCTTGCGGCCACAGGTTCTGCAAAGCCTGCATCATCAAATCAATAAGGTGCGTGAGCGTAAAGCATGAATCGAATGCTGTAACAACCAAATGGAACATTATTACACAGAATAGTCTTACACATTTATAAAAAGCTGCCTCAGGGAAAAGAACAGTGGACAGAAAACGGAGAAATTTACATTCTTATTCCAATTCTTACTGTAGCATGAAAGGTAATTACTGTCTCCTTCCCTCTTTGACTCTTAGATAAGTAAACAATAAGTAGCTCCTTCTACTTAAAGCAGTTGTATTACAGTCTGGAGTGTGTCTTGAAGCTTTAAGAAAAGAATATAAACAGTACCTTAAATGATGATGCAGCTAGAATATGATCATCTCAATGGTACAAATAATGCTGACTCTGTAAGTAATCATTATTCTCATTTTAGCCACATTACATTTGTGTCTGCTACCGGAAGCCTATGGACCACTGTAAAATAACCAGTTTTTTTAAGGTATTGATTGACGGGACTTCCCTGGTGGCTCAGTGATAAAGACTCTACCTGGAATGCGTGAGACCTGGGTTCGATCCCTGGGTTGGGAAGATCCCTTGGAGAAAGGCTACCCACTCCACTGTTCTGACCTGGAGAATTCCATGGACTGTGTAGTCCATGGGGTCACAAAGAGTCGGACATGACTGAGCGAGTTTCACTTAAGGTGCTGATCAACAGGGCTTCCTTGCTGGCTCAGTGATGAAGAATCTGCATGCCAGTGCAGGAGATACAGGAGACTTGAGTTCGATCCCTAAAATGAGACGATCCCCTGGAGAAAGAAATGGCTACCCAGTCCAGTATTGTTGGGACAGAGGAGGCTGGCAGGCTGCCGTCCATGGGGTTGCAGAGTTGGACGTGACTTTGTGACTAAACAACACTGATGGATGTCTCTGCCAACATTCAGTGTCTCCTCACTGCCTCCACCCTGCTGAATCCCCTTCGGCTCTCTCGCAGGCTGCCCTGCTGCTGCCCTTGCCTGCTTCCAGACTGTTCTCGATATAGCAGCCAGAACGAACCTGGTGAGATACGTAAGATGATGTTATCTCTGCTCCAAACATTGCAGCCAGTCATCTGGCATTACACGCCAAAGCCCTTGTAAGACCTCATATAATGGGTCCATACATTTTCTCTTGTCGTTGTTCAGTCACTAAGTCATATCTGACCACCTTTCTATTAGACTCCCTTTCCCTCCACCTGTTCCTCCTTTTTTGTTCCTTGAATTTGCCAGGTATGCTCTTGCCTTGTGTAGTTGGCTGTAGCTGTTCTCTCTGCATCTTATCAGCTGAGTGCCTAGTCAATGCACTTTACTCCCTCGTTACCGCTCAAATCTCACCTTCTGGTAGGTACCCTGGCCTCCCTGTTTATACCACAGCGTGCCTTCCCCCTCATCTCCCCATACTCCCTTTCTCCCTTAAGTACTTTTTTTCTTCAGCACTTTTCATCTTTAAAAATACAGATAATTTGTGTGCTTCTTGTCTGCTTGCCCCCCTGGAAGATAAGCTCCTTGGGAGCAGGGATTGAGAACTTTATTTCCCAATATTTCCTAAGTGCTGATACATAGTAGGTGCTCAGTAAGTCATGATTGCTTCAACTGAATGAAAGTATATGGGATTTCCACAAAGGAATAAAATTCATCTAAGAAATAGATGTATTTTACTGTTATTCAAAAGTAGATGGGAACATTTTTAGGAGTTCTGTACAAGACCAAAAAACGGAAGAAGTAGAGGAATTCTAGGTTTTTCAACTAATAAGCATCTACTTACATTGGTGAGATCATTTTTAAGTAGGTTATCTGGCCATTCACTCATCTGGTAAGTTTTTCTTTTGACCTCTAAATAAATTATTTTTTTCTTGTGGCATCCCTTGTCTGGTTTGGTGTCGGTAATGCTTGCCTCATAAAAGGAGTTTGGAAATGTTCTTTCCTCTTCTGTTTTTTTTTTGGAAGAATTTGAAAAGGATTGGTATTCTCCTTTAAATGTTTGATGGCATTCACTAGTGAAACCATCTGCTTCTAGACTTTTGTTTGTTGGAAGGTTTTTGATTACTGATTCACTCTCCTTACTGGTAATCTAGTCTGTTCAGATTTTCTGTTTCTTTATGATTCAGTCTTGGAGGTTGTATGTTTCTTGGAATTTATCTATTTCTTTTAGGTTGTCAAATTTGTTGCCATATACTTGTTCACATGAGTCTCTTTGCATCTGTGGTATCAATTGTAATGTCTCCTCTTTCATTCTGATTTTATTTATTTGAATCCTCTTTTTTCTCTTGTGAGTCTAGCTAGACTTTTCTATAAAATTTGAATTTATAGTAACCTCATCCATACTTGGGAATTGACTTAATTTAAATTAAAAGGGAGCATGTGTTTCACTTCAATTTTGAAGAAAAATTTGTTAACCAGTGATGAATTGCCAGTATCTCTTTAGGGTTGGTCTTCTTACCTTCCACGCTATCAGCAGTTTGAGCCAGATGGTTCTTAGTTGTGGAAGAATGTCCTGGGTGTTATAGGATGCTTAACTGCATCCTTGACCTCTGCTCACTGGGTGGTGAAAATAGGCCCACTTCTGCAGTTGTGAGACCCAGAGCATCTCCAGACATTTCCATATGTCCCCTGGGGCTCAGAGTTGCCCCAGCTGAGACCACTGGCTTAGGGTATACATGAGAGTGTTAAAGGCTTACCTTTTTTTTTTTCTGTTTATAATGATTTTTAATTTATATTATATTTAGATTGAATCAAGAACACGTTATGAATTGTTGCTTTTTCTGTAGGTGAAAGGGTACAGTATTTTACCAAGTATCACACATGCCCAGGAAGGTAACTAATCTTTAGCGGTTTTTTAATAGCAAGATATTCATGAAAGTAGTGGAACAGTGATCTGAAAAGGAAGTAAAACCCACAAAAGGAAGTCGAAGCCTTTTTTCTTTTTTTCTATCTCCTTCTAAACTAGAAATGACCACTAACTTTGACCTTAATGTTCTTAAGGAACAGCTCAGGAATTTCTCGTCAGTATAATCATTCGGAGCCTCAAGACATCTCAATCCAATTCCATATTCTTTTGGAGTGATTGCTTAGGCAGTAGATCATTATTTCCAGTTCACTTTGAAAGGCTCTTCTTACTTTCTCTTAAACACCCAATCATCCAGGTTTGGGGAATGTTTCAGTAAATTTGTTTGTGTCCCTGCTTCTCAAAAAGATACTTGACGGTGTAATACTAACATCATGCAATCTGAGAGAGGCCCCGTAAACAGTGACTGTGTCACACCATTTCTAGTCCTGAGACGTTTGACAGCACAGCTTATCTTCAGCACCTTGCCTGCCACAGGAACCACCACTGTTGCTTTACACATAGGAAGTGCACAACCAGTGTCTGAGTGATGGGCGCTGTGTAGCCTCCCTGACCTGCCACGTTTTGTGAGTGAAGATTGAAACATCCCAAAAAGTGAAAGGGGAATGACAGACACCCAAGCTTCTTGGGGGATAGTTTTTCCCATCATTGCACGGAATAAACCATGGGGAAGCAGGAGATAGAGGTCCTTATAACTCCCAACTGCACTGTACCCATGACACAAAGATAGAAGAAACTGGTGTTGTCCATGAGCCAGTGTTGATGACTTTCAGTGTAAACCTTAAAAATGTGGCCTCACGGGGCTACTGCTAATGGGTTTAATTTTTACTTATGACTGATAACTGTAGACATGTTATTAGTGTATTCTGAGCAGCATACATTTAGTTACATCTCCCTAGTATGTTACATGGCTGCTGTCAGAACACAGGCAAGACTGGTTCATAAACTGTCCATAAAAGGACAATTTATTTTGGTGATATTATACAATGCAATACATTTATTTTCTATAGGAAATATGAAGAATTTATATATGATGTATTATTGTTTTGTATTTTCTAAGGTGAATGTTTGTTTTAAATCTACTAAATAATGTATTTGTTTCTTTTAGGGATGCAGGTCACAAATGTCCAGTTGACAATGAAATACTGCTGGAAAATCAACTATTTCCTGACAATTTTGCAAAACGAGAGATTCTTTCTCTGATGGTGAAATGTCCAAATGAAGGTTGTTTGCACAAGATGGAACTGAGGCATCTTGAGGTATTAAAGTTATTTTCTAGCCATGTGCATTTATGCAAGAAGTTCCTGGAGAACAGGGACTTTGCTTTGTCCATCTGGATATTGCTACTGCTTAGCATATAGTGATTGGCTAGTAAATTCTTACTGAATTAACACCAACCCTTTCATTATTGAGTATAAATATAAGTAGAAGCCAGAAATTTCTTTTTCCATCTACTCTGGCTTTACACCCTGTGATAATAAAAAATAAATCAGTATTCTTCTAAAAGTTTTTTGGGTGAACTTTATCTGCAGTGAAACTGAAGAGCATTTTAAATGTCTCACGTTTTAATCCCATAGCTTCATTTCTCTCATTTTGAAATAAGCAACAAGCCCCATGTAGTCATCATCTTAGCACCCGCATCATACTTTTTTCTCTGATTTTCTAAATTATTCATTTTATTTCGAACTAAATGGAGTTCTCCTATAGCTTAAGATGAACTGAAGCCACCAGATAAAAGAATTTGTTTCTAAGTTAATCCTTAGTGTGGTGGTTTTTATGAGAAGTTAAATATTGCTTAAGTTCCATTTGAAATTAAGCATTTAAAATATACATGTAACTTATCCCCTTAGCTCCTTTTGAAAAAGTGGTCTTTTGGACATAGCACTAAATTAACAATGAGAAAATCTGCTTCTTTCCAACCCTCTTCCCTAATTAGATAAATGAACCTGAAAAGTCAAGTCCTTTGTATAAACTTTCAATTCACAACCATTATTTGAAAAAAAATCCATTAAAGCCTTCATATTGTGGTTCTGTGGTGTGTACTACACAAAGTAGGTTCAGTAGCCAATTCTATAGGAGAGAACAGTATGTTCTTAGAATATATTTAGGAAATTTCTCAAGGACTGGCAAATACTGCTTATTTATTTTTCTTCATAGGAGCATCAAGCACACTGTGAGTTTGCTCTTATGAGTTGTCCGCAATGCCAGCGTCCCTTCCAGAAATGCCACCTTAATTTTCATATTCTCAAGGAGTGTCCAAGGAGACAGGTTCCTTGTGAAAATTGTGCTGTATCAATGGCATTTGAAGATAAAGAGGTATGTACTAAGTTGGATTTCTTGATTCAACTACTGTTTTATTTTTTTAATGTACAGTGGAAGGAGTTAGCAGAGATGAAGATGTTAATCTAGTCCTGAGTCTGTGTTATCAATTGTGAGACGACTGAGTTTTAAGAAAGTAAGTTAAGTAAACCATTTTAGTAAATGAATGTAGGGTTTATATTTTCGTCTCTTTCTTAGAAAGCATTATTTCTGCTCCTTAACCACTGTAGAAGATATACAAGTAACAAAGTCTTCTAGGAAAATATGTGCTGATCTGTTTCCTTATGTGAATTTTAATAACCAGTTTTGGATTAGAGACAAATAATTGCTGTATAAGACTTAACATTTTTCTCTTTAAAAAAGAGAATGAGTTGTTGAAACTTTGAGGAGATTAAATTAAATCCCATGAAGTATGCTTCTTTGGTGATAATTCATTGAGCTGTACACATACAATGAATTCACTTTTCTGTACTTAAGTTATACTTCAGTTAAAATGTTTATTTTTTAAAAGAAACTCCGTGGCACCTGCCAGCATCATGATGATAGAACATTTTTTCCATTTATAGACACATTAAGTGATTCTATGTTAATATTATCAATGGGAAGGCCAGCACAGAGATCCTAGATCCTGTATCCCCATCCTATGTCCTTTTTACTAAAATAATGTATGTACAGTTTATGTTCTTTTTACTGTCAAGATATTTCCTTAGACTTTATTTCTTGCAGATTCATCTTGGTAATGTCCCTACTTATGAGATCAAGCGTATTATGCTTATTAAGTTGATTAATTATTCAAACAGTGTCAGCTAACTTGCTAAAAACAGTGAAGTCTGAAGCATAACTACAGCAAATTGGTGTCTTCTTAAACTTCAGTAAAAATGGGCCTAACCAGGAGGGTTGGTTATTTCTTAAATTTATTGTATTCTAGAAAACAAGGCTCATTTTTCTGGGGCCTTAAAGAACCTAGGCCACCTGCCCCAATCATGCTTCTGTTCTTTATCCTCCTGATAAGAGTTTTAATTAAATCATCTTGCTGCTGCTAGAAATTTTTGAAAAGAGGTCTTTGGAGAATTATAGTATTGATGAATGATGTCCAAACAGTCACAGATGCTCTATGACTTTCAATCAGGTTTTTTAAAAGTGATAAAAGATTCTCTTTTGCATACTATCATATTCTTTCAAAGAGCTAGAAGGTGAGGTGAATCTCATTTCTTCACTGGCGAAGGGAGAGAAAATAACCATTATAGATTATTCTCACATTTTTATTTTATACACACCAGTGTCCCTAATTTATTCATAGTGAAAAATATTGCTTTTTTATAAAAATAGGTTGTTTTTAGCTTTTCAGACTTTCTCATGTTTTTTCTTATATTTCGCCAATAAAATTTAGATTCATGAGCAGAACTGTCCTTTGGCAAATGTCATCTGTGAATACTGCAATACCATGCTCATCAGAGAACAGGTATAGTGATTCTCTTTCATAAACCAATGTTTCCATAAATAGATTAAAGAAGTGAATTAGGTCTTTAATTGAAAATTTAAATCAATAAGGCAAAATGAATGCAGCTTGAAGAAGAATTAAAACTTTGTGAGTTTTAAATGCAAATCAAAGTCACAATCAGTTGTCCCCTCACACCAGTCAGAATGGCTGTCATTTAAAAGTCTACAAATAATAAATTTTCAAGAGGGTGTGGGGAAAAAGGAACCCCCCTACACTGTTGGTGAGAATGTAAATTGGTGCAGCCACTGTGGAAAACAGCATGGAGGTCCCTTAAAAAAATAAAAGAAGAACTGCCGTATGATCTCGTAATCCCACTCATGGGCAAATAGCCCCCAGAGATGAAAAGTCGTAATCTGAAAAGGCACATGGGGGATTCCTGGCAGTCCAGTGGTTAGGACTCCACACTTGCACTGCCAAGGGTCTGGATTCAACTCTTGATTGGGGGAACTAAGATCCTACAAACCACACAGTGTAGCACAGAAAAAGAAAGCAAAGGTTCATGCCCCCCAGTGTTCATAGCTACGTGATTCACACCAGGCAAGACTTAGAAACAAACTAAATGCCCGTCAGCAGATGATGGGTGTAAGAAGATGTATGTAGACGTTAGACTATGACTCAGTCCGTGGGGTCGCAGAGTCAGATACGCCCGAGCGACTGAAGCATGGCAACAGCAGCCACAGGGAAGAGTGGAGTGCTGCCGTTTGCAGCGGCATGGATGCACCTGGGGAATCTCACACCAAGTGAAGCAAGTCAGACAGAGAAAGACACACGCTACACGTCACCACGCACATAGGCGGTCCAGAAACGATGCAAGTGGGTCTGTGTGCAAAAAACAGACCCGGAGATAAAAAACAAGCTTAGGGTTACAGAAGAAGAAAAAAAGTGGGGAAGGATAAATTAGGTGTATTGAATTAACAGATACAAACTACTATACGTAAAATAGACAAGCAACAAGTATATACATAGCACAATGGGGAACTATATTCAGTATCTTGTAGCAACCTATAATGGAAAGTAATCTGAAAAATATAAATATACATGTAACTGAATCACTTTGCTATCTACTTGAAACTAATATAATATTGTAAATCTACTATATTTCAGTTTTTTAGAAAACTTGAGTTTTTTTCCAGATATACTGATATAATACTTTCAGAAAGAACAAAGTATTCAGTCATAAGTACTTAAAATTCCTAAGTCATTAACATAATATCTGTGTTTATGTATATTCATAAAAGTTCCAAACAAAGCCAAGTAATTTTTAGATTAAAATAATTTAAAATGCCCATTTAAAGAACAAAAAACTTCATAAGAAATACATCTTTAGATTGTGAAATAAGGATCTTAGGTATCCAGAAACCACTTGAAAAAGAAGAAATAGAAGGAAACAAGTCTGTAGCAGAAGGTTATTTATTGCCATGGCCCCTGAGGTGTGTTGGGAGATTTCCAGGATCTGTAGCCCCTCTGTTCGGTTGTCTGTAGACCCCTGATGGGGCATCATCAGAAGTAGTTGTAATACTATTCATTTTTATTATAAATAGAGAAAGGAAAGTTCCATCTGGTTGCTATCTTCTGACATTTGGAGAGTTTACCCACAGAATATGAATATTAGTCACTAAATATTTATACACTGTTGAAATCTGCAAACCCAGAGATCATAATTGATTACCTTACTAAGTAGGAAAAGCAAAACCTGTCCCTCAACTAAATTTTTCCATTCATGTGTTAACAGAGTCCTTTAGTTTTTTTTCCAACAGGGCCTTAATTTGAAGGTGTTAAACTCCTTTTTGCTTATGAACTCTCACCTACTTGGTTTTTCTTTTTTGCTTTGTTTTGATGTTTAAAGGAAAGCACATCTAAAACCTAGCAGAAGTAAAACTTAATGTAGGAAAAAATGCTACGTTTAGAGTCAAAAAACCTAGATTTTGACTCTGACTGTGCGATTGTCTTGCACGTTGATCTCTGATAAGAAAGTTGACATTCCAAGTTAGGGATTAGTAAACCAGCCCACCAGCTAAATCTGACTGCTACCTGCTTTTTAAAATAAGTTTCATTGGAACACAGCCCTGCCCGTGCATTTGTGTCTTGTGTATGGCTGGTTTTGTACTGCAGTGGTAGAGTTGAGTACTTGTGACAGAGTCCATGGGCTTCCTAGATGAGGCTAGTGGTAAAGAACCTGCATACGAGACCTGGGTTCGATCCATGGGTTGGAAAGATTCTTTGGAGGAGGGCATGGCAACCCACTCCAGTATTCTTACCTGGAGAATTGGATGGACAGAGGAGCCTGGCGGGCTGCAATCCAAAGGGTCGCACAGAGTCAGACACAACTGAAGCGACTTCACACCCACGCACATGACAGACCCCATAGGGCTTATGAGGCTGAAAATGTTTACTCCATGGACCTTCAGAGACAGCTTTGCTGACCACTATTACAGACTATGTGAAATGAAGGGTCGGAATAAGTGATCTCTGATGTTGTTTCTGAAGGGTCACGTAGGTTGCTGTTTCCTCCTCCAGTTCAAGTTGCCTAGTCATCATTATTTTCATTGGAGACTTAGTTATATATTTGGTCATTGCAAGAAACAACAATCTTGTAAAACAGACAAATACAAATAACATAGCAGTATTACTAAAGTCATAAGTGAGAATTAAGCCAAAAAATTCCATTAGGTGCAGCCCAGTATATTCTTAGGTCATCTGAGATTATAGCTAAACTAAATTTTTAGAGGAAATTTCGTACCACTTTCAAAAAACATAATTCTGCATAATGAATCTTACCTTAAAGAATTTTTTTTTTTGGAGTCCCCAAATTAAAAGCCGAGACTTTCTTTAAAACTTAGGTGCTTAAAGTGTCTTCTAACATCTGGGTCTCCCCATTGTAGTCAGAGTATGCGCAGGTTGACAGAAGAGAAGAAGCTGTGAAAGGTGGTCATGAGGGAAGCACGGGGTGCAGTCAGTGGCTCTGATGTACACAGTTCACTGGTCCCTCACCACAGGCCTGAGAGTTGGACCATAAAGAAAGCGGAGCGCCAAAGAATTGATGCTTCTGAACTGTGATGTTGGAGAAGACTCTAAAGAGTCCCTTGGACTGCAAGGAAATCAAGTCAGTCAATCCTAAAGGAAATCAACCCTGAATATTCATTGGAAGGACTGATGCTGAAGCTGAAGCTCCAATACTTTGGCCACCTGATGTAAAGAGCTGACTCATTAGGAAAGACCCTGATGCTGGGAAAGATTGAAGGCAGGAGGAGAAGGGGACGACAGAGTACAAGATGGTTGGATGGCATCACCAACTCAGTAGACATGAGTTTGAGCAAATTGTGGGAAATAGTGAGGGACAGGGAAACCTGGTGTGCTCCAGTCCTTGGGGTCACAAAGAGTCAGACACGAGTGAGTGACTGAACTGAACTGAACTGAATCAGTGGCATGGACCTCAGTGAGAGTTCTAGTTGCACTGAGGATGTCATCAGAAGGTGCTTCTTCTTTAAAATGCCGCTAGAGGGTGCCAGTTCCCCAACAATAGGAATCAACTCATGTTCTCAAAATGAATTTTGAGTGATTTGGGGGCACAGTATGAGATGCTGATATTTCCTTTCTCTGTGACTTTTGGAAGTAAGTATCATTTTAATCTTTGTGGGCTAACTGGTTTCTGTTTCAACTGCTCAGCGCAGCCATTGTAACAAAAGCAGCCATAGATAGTATACTCTGGTTTAGGTGAAGTGTTATTCTTTATTTTGAGTATGATCTTGTCAAACTAGAATTTGAAATGCAGGGGAAAACATTTTTCAGCCTTTGCTTTGGTTTTCAGATGCCCAATCACTATGATCTAGACTGTCCTACAGCCCCAGTTCCGTGCACATTCAGTGCTTTTGGTTGCCATGAAAAGGTAAGTTTTGTGTTTTTTTAATTCTCAAATATAGATCAAGAAAGTTAAGCTATATAGTGTGGTAGAGGATAAGAGTGGAGTTGGAGACGGCTGCCACGTTGTTCATGTGGTCTTTAGCTCCAAAGAGAAATTGGGACCCAGAATATGGATTTGGGGAAGTAGTTGGTGATTTCATTGGGAGGTGTGATTGGGATTGCATGGAGTGTACTGGAAAGAGAAGTAGCCCAGGAAAGGAGCCATGCGTGAACAGTCTCAGACGCTGGTGAAACAGGCAAGGAGTAAGTGTTGTTATGATCTCTGGCATGAGTGTGAGACCTAGTGATCGGTTTTGTCGGATGCCTGAGGGACAGCAGTGTGTATGGTAAGTCAGTCTTGCTGCAGAGTGTGAGTACACTTTGGCTTTTCTCCTGTGCCTTTATATGAGGTGTTTTTTTTTTACAGTAAGTATGCATTTAATAACTTAAATGAGCAAATAGTGTATAGTATGATTACACTTGATGGGAAAATCCTGTATTGCTTGTGTGCATAGAGAGAAAGACTTAAAATGTATCAAAATATTCATGGTAGGTGAGATAACAGGTAGCTTATTTTCTATTGGATCATCTACACTTTCTTTCTATAATGTACTTGAATTACCCTCACAATAGAATTGTTATGTTTTTTTCATATAACAATTAGGCTATTCTTGATGACCTTAGAAAAATAGGAAGACAGGGAAGATTCCACTTTGCAGTAGATTTGTAAAATTAAGTGCAGGGTTGGACACAGTGCAGGTGGATGACTCTTGGTTATAACAGGAAGAGGAAGAAAATGGTATTAGCTTGAAGGAGACACAAGATCAATAAAGGGGTTGCTCCCCCGCACCCTGGTTTTTTTTAATAGGAAAGACTTTAATAAATCTGTTCTGAGGGAGAGAATGTTTGAAGATAAAGGAGAAAGGAGATGGCTAAACAAAACCTTCTGAGGAGGTGAAAAGGAGCCCAGGTGAAGCATTAATTTAGGACAAGAGGAGGGTCAGCTCTGAGTCCAAAGAGAAGGATGGGCATAGATCCTGGTACTTTTACAAGTGGGAGGAGGTTTGTCTGAGTGAAACCTGAATGAATATTCAGCAGATAGCCTCTCAGTTTTTCAGGGAATGAAGAGGCAAGATCATTTCTCTGGATGGAGAATCTGATGAGTCAAAGAAGGTTGTAGGGGACTGAGGAAAGTGATGATGTGACCAGAACCTTTCATTTGACTTGGCTAGGTCCCTTTCCTAGTCTTCACGTCTGAGGCCTGTGCTTGATTTTCAGATGCAGAGGAATCACTTGGCACGCCACTTGCAAGAGAATACCCAGTCGCATATGAGAATGATGGCCCAGGCTGTTCAGACTTTAAGCCTCGCGGTGGCTCCCGCACCTCAGTGTACCATGCCTCCGTATGACTCTGTCCCTCCCACCCGGCCTTCCTCTGGGCGTCACTCAGAAGTCCACAATTTCCAGGAAACCATTCAACAGTTAGAGGGTCGCCTTGTAAGACAAGACCATCAAATCCGGGAACTGACTGCGAAAATGGAAACCCAGAGCATGTATGTAAGTGAGCTCAAGCGAACTATTCGAACCCTCGAGGACAAAGTTGCTGAAATAGAAGCCCAGCAGTGCAATGGGATTTACATCTGGAAGATTGGCAACTTCGGGATGCACTTGAAGTCGCAAGAAGAGGAGAAACCCGTCGTCATTCACAGCCCCGGATTCTACACTGGCAAACCCGGCTACAAACTCTGCATGCGCCTGCACCTGCAGCTGCCGAGCGCGCAGCGCTGTGCCAACTACATATCCCTCTTTGTCCACACGATGCAAGGGGAGTACGACAGCCACCTGCCTTGGCCCTTCCAGGGAACGATCCGCCTTACGATCCTTGATCAGTCTGAAGCGGCTGTGAGGCAAAACCACGAAGAAATAATGGACGCCAAACCAGAGCTCCTGGCCTTTCAGAGACCCACCATCCCCCGGAACCCCAAGGGTTTTGGCTACGTGACTTTTATGCATCTGGAAGCCCTCAGACAAAGAACCTTCATCAAGGATGACACGTTACTAGTGCGCTGTGAGGTCTCCACCCGCTTCGACATGGGCAGTCTTCGGAGGGAGGGTTTTCAGCCACGGAGTACTGACTCAGGGATATAGCATCCCCTGATTTGTTCAAGAAACAACAGAAGAGACATCTGGAGCAAACTTACCTTGTTCTCAATAATAATGTACCAAAAAGAAAAAAAAAAACCATGGGAAACTTATAATACTCATGAGTGAATTTTATTTGACTTCCTATAGATTTCAGGGGATTTGAGCCATAATCCTTGGAAGCTTAAGTTCTCATTCACCCTGGTTTTTCCTCCAGGGTGTTATTAAGGCTATTCCGGGACTACTTTAAACCCTAAATATAACCTTACTTATTAAATGGGACTGTGTTGTCTATCCGGAGAAGGCGATGGCACCCCACTCCAGTACTCTTGCCTGGAAAATCCCATGGACGGAGGAGCCTGGTGGGCTGCAGTCCATGGGGTTGCTAAGAGTTGGACATGACTGAGCGACTTCCCTTTCACTTTTCACTTTCATGCATTGGAGAAGGAAATGGCAACCCACTCCAGTGTTCTTGCCTGGAGAATCCCAGGGATGGGGGAGCCTGGTGGGCTGCCATCTACGGGGATGCACAGAGTCGGACACGACTGAAGCGACTTAGCAGCAGCAGCAGCTCTAGAACAAGGAGATGCACACACATAGTCACCAGCATAGAAGGTTTAAATGTCTCACTTAGTCAGTCAGTATGGCAGCTCGGTGGTGGTGAGAAAAGCTATTTGAGCCCGGAAATTTTTAGCTCTTTTGAACACTGCTGTTCCTATGGTGGTTATCCAAAAATAAGTACCTGTCAAGGTACATGTAAAACAATAAAGTTGTTCTTGCATAGGTAAAAGAAAGCCTGAAGGAAAGCTACTATTTTTTGATGACTTTTCTTCTTTGTGCAGCTTACCTGTTTTACATTTGTTTCTACAATAAACTGTCCTTTTCTCAGAGGAAAAAAAAGTTACATGTTGCCACAAAACATTCAACCCTAACAAAAAAGGAAATAATATTTAAAAGCTTCCTGGTCAAATTTCTATTAAAAGTATGTCTGTGCATTAGGTACTGAGGTGAGTCATTTCCTGCTTTGGTTATGTTATTATTTTTTCTACTAACTTGGGAGCCTTAACTCGAAACAAAAATAGGTTTTTACCTCACTTCAGCTTATCCTAGCTTCAGGTTTCCCTGAAGGAGTTGGATTAGATGTTTCTAAGGTCCATGCCAACCATAAAATTCTGTTTTAAGAAATGAAGTTCTAACCAGCAGAATGTTGACAGTAATTACAAAAGGATCTTGCCAGTAAAAAATTGGTTTACTTTTTGCTGACGTAGTACTTCAATTTAGTATCAATTTAGGGTCTCCTTTTAATTTGAACAATTTTCTTAAACTCCCAACATTTGGCATTTTGTAATAAACCTGCCACTTCCTATATACTCGTCATTCCTTGTGAATGTGGGATAAGAGTAATGATCAGACTGTCTTTCCACATAGACGGTTTTGTTGACTCCAGCTTGGAATCAAAACTTACCTGGAAAATGGATCTCTTCCTTTCATTTTTCAACCCTCCAGTCCCACTCTGAAACATGCTGGTTTGGACCCAGCTGACCTACAAGTATCTGGGCTGTGTATCTGTTTTATTAACCTTTTAACATTAATTTTTGGAAATTTTTAAAAATAATTTCTTCTTTTCCCAGAGATATCCAGCCCAGTGTTCAGTGAAACTTGCTGCAGGTTGTACCCTTTGTTATTGGGAAACAAGTCAGCATGCTGACTGGTAGTTTGGTGTTTTGTTTTGTTTTTTAACCTGTCCTTTAGATATTGCANCTTTGGAATTGGAATGAAAACTGACCTTTTCCAGTCCTGTGGCCACTGCTGAGTTTTCCCAATTTGCTGGTATATTGAGTGCAGCACTTTCACAGCATCATCTTTCAGGATCTGAAACAGCTCCACTGGAATTCCATCATCTCCACTAGCTTTGTTCATAGCGATGCTTTCCAAGGCCCACTTGACTTCACATTCCAGGGTGTCTGGCTCTAGATTAGTGATCACACCATCATGATTATCTGGGTCGTGAAGATCTTTTTTGTTCTTCATTTTCTGCCATAAGGATGGTGCCTACTGTATATCTGAGGTTATTGATATTTCTCCTGGCAATCTTGATTCCGGCTTGTGCTTCATCCGGCCCAGCATTTTTCATGATGTACTCTGCTGCTGTTGCTGCTAAGTCACTTCAGTCGTGTCCAACTCTGTGTGACCCCATAGAGGGCAGCCCACCAGGCTCCCCCGTCACTGGGATTCTCCAGGCAAGAACACTGGAGTGGGTTGCCATTTCCTTCTCCAACGCATGAAAGTGAAAAGTGAAAGTGAAGTCGCTCAATCATGTCTGACTCTTCGCAACCCCATGGACTGCATCCCACCAGGCTCCTCCATCCATGGGATTTTCTAGGCAAGAGTACTGGAGTAGGATGCCATCAACTTTTCTGGATGTACTCTGCATATAAGTTAAATAAGCAGGGTGACAATATATAGCCTTGATGTACTCCTTTTCCTATTTGAAACCAGTCTGTTGTTCCATGTCCAGTTCTAATTGTTGCTTCCTGACCTGCACACAGATTTCTCATGAGGCAGGTCAGGTGGTCTAGTATTCCCATCTCTTTCAAAATTTTCCACAGTTTATTGTGATCCACACAGTCTAAGGCTTCGGCATAGTCAATAAAGCCAAAGTAGATGTTTTTCTGGAACTCTCTTGCTTTTTCGATGATCCATTGGATGTTGGCAATTTGATCTCTGGTTCCTCTGCCTTTTCTAAAACCACCTTGAACATCTGGAAGTTAATGGTTCACGTATTGCTGAAACCTGGCTTGGAGCATTTTGAGCACGCCTTTGCTAGTGTGTGAGATGGGTGCAAGTGTGTGGTAGTTTGGCATCCTATTGAATATTAATTTAGAACAAATGCCAGACTGACACAACTACCCCCTTCTGTCAGTTCTGGATACTCCCTTAGCCTCTATCTTACACCAATATCTTTATCCTAAAAGTTGCTGTTCATTTGTTTGGCTATGTTCAACTCTTTGTGACCCCATGAACTGAAGCACACCAGGCTACTCTGTCTTCCACTATCTTCTGGAGTTTGCTCAAACTCATGTCCATTGAGTTAATGGTGCTGTCTAACCATCTCATCCTCTGCCGCCGCCTTCTGCCCTCGATCTTTCCCAGCATCAACGTCTTTTTTCCAATTAGTCAGCTCTTTGCATCAGGTGGCCAAAAATATTGGAGCTTCAGCTTCAGCATAAGTCCTTCCAGTGAATATTCAGTTTTGCTTATTAGGATCCATTACGATCGACTGGTTTGTTCTTGCAGTGCAAGGGACTCCCAAGAGTCTTCTCCAACACCACAGTTCAAACGCATCACTTCTTCAGCACTCAGCTTTCTTTGTGGTCGAACTCTCACAGCCATACATGACTACTGGAAAAACCATAGCTTTTACTATACAGACCTTTGCTGGCAAAGTGATGTCTCTGCTTTTTAATACGCTGCCTAGGTTTGTCATAGCTTTCCTTCGAAGGGGTGAGCATCAATTTCATGGCAGCAGTCACTGTCCACTGTGATTTTGGAGCCCAAGAAAATAAAATCTGTAACTGCTTCTACTTTTTTCCCTTCTATTTTCCATGAAGTGATGGGACTGGATGCCATGATCTTTGTTTTTTGAATGTTGAATTTCAAGCCAGCGTTTTCATTCTCCTCTTTCACCCTCATCAAGAGATTCTTTAGTTCCTCTTCACTTTCTGCCATTAGAGTGATATCATCTGCCTGCCTGAGGTTGTTGATATTTCTCCCAGCAATCTTGATTCCACCTTGCGATTCATCCAGCCTGTCATTTCACATGATGTACTCTGCATATGAGTTAAATAAGCAGGGTGACAGTTTACAGCCTTGTACTCCTTTCCCAATCTTGAATTAGTCCATTGTTTCATGTCCGATTCTAACTGTTGCTTCTTGACCTGCATACGGGTTCCTCAGAAGAAACCGGAGTACTCTTAAAAAGTACCCTTAATCAAAATGAAAAATAGATATTCCAAGTATTTTGAATAAAATGACTACTTTGATCTTTGCCTTATCTTTGTTCTGTTTTGGAGACTATGTAACTCACTGTATTGGGAGGAAAGAACCATCCTAAGCACTAGTTTTCACTTGAAATAAAATTAATATCTTGTTCTTTCAGGAAATAGTAAGTGAGGGTTCATTCTAGTTCTTGGTTAGGCTGTGGTCTCTTCCCTGGGGCCTGTAAGACTGCATCTCACAGAATGAAATCAGGCCCAAAGAGAAAGGAACCAAACAGGTGAAAATGTGAAACTAGAAAACCAGTTGAACTTACTCCCAAACAGATAAATAGATGAGAAGTGTCTGTTCTCCCCAGCTCCCGAGCAGTGGCTACCCTCCTCTCTCCTCAGTCCGCAAACTCCCTAGATGAGTTCTATAAGTAATGGTTGCCTCTATTGTGGGGCAATTAAAATCATTTTTAGTAAGCTCTCAGTGGGTCTTGTTCAGTCACTCGGTCGTGTCTGCCTCTTTGTGACCCCATGGACCGCAGCGCGCCAGGCTTCCCTGTCCTTCACTATCCCCTGGAGTTTGCTCAGACTCATGTCAATCGAGTGGGTGATGCCATCCAACCATCTCATCCTCTGTCACCCCCTTCTCCTCCTGCCCTCAGTCTTTCTCAGCATCAGGATCTTTACAGTGAGTCAACTGTTTCCATCAGGTGGCCAAAAGTATTGGAGCTTCAGCATCAGCATCAGTCCTTCCAGTGAATATTCAGGATTGATTTTCTTCAGGCTGGACTGGTTTGATCTCTTAGCTGTCCAAAGGAAGAGTCTCCTCCAGCATCACAGTTCAAATACATCACTTCTTTGGTGCTCAACCTTCTTTATGGTTCAGCTCTCAGTTCAACGGGTCTGTTTCTTCTAAAACAGACTCAGCTACCTTAAGTGGAATATAAAATCTGGTAAGACATGTAGTTGTTTTATAAAACTCCACCTTAATTTTTAAATTAACGTTCCAGAAATGAAATACTGGTATTAGTCCCAGAATAAGGCATAACAATTTTTAAAAAAACATTCTGCCTCTATTTTGGGTTACTTTCTTGACACTGTCAAAAGTTCAGGAAAAAAAAAGAAGTAAAACCAATGAATCATTGAAGTAGTCATTGGTACAAGTTTATCTCACACACACTCAGAAAGCTTGCAAACCGGGCGCATTCAAACCAAAACATGGAATGAGGCTCAGAGCTATACTGTTATAATGCAGTTTATCTGGTGTGGAGACAGTGCTTATTCTTCAGTTATTGGTCACAATATTAGAATTTTCTTAAAGAGAGTTGTTTAGTGGTTACTTCATATTAATTTTGGGGAACAATTGAAGTTTCGCTTATGGTTTTCAGAGGCATAAGCAAGAAGTGACTCAGGTCAAGTTTGCCTCGCTTGTCTTGCAAAATAAGCTAAATTAAGCTTCACTTGTATGACCAAACTGGTTTTGTTTGCTCAGGAAGTTTTCAAATTTGATCTTCCTTTGTCTTTAACAATACATCTCACTCCCAGTCCATCCTCATGGATGTATGTTACACCGTCGTCACAGTTTCGAAATTAACTTTTGTCCATGGGCCAGCAGGATTACAGTATAAAATGATGATGGTAGCCTTGGCAGAAAATGATGAATAATCAAAAAATTTTTTCTTGGTCTGGGTAGGGATTTGTACATTTTAAAATAAAAGTGGGTCTGCAAGTCTGATCTTCACAGAATTTATACTGCTAAAAGCTAAAGAATAAAACTGCACTGAAAAATAGATCTCACAATCCTGAAAAATAATCCTTATCCACCAGCCCCCCCGCCCCCTTACTCTGGCTGCTCTAGCCTGACAGGAGTTGATTTAAAAATAGAGAACGAGCCTCTGCCTGAGGAGGCCTGTCTCCTTGTCTCAATCCCCGTTTCCTTCCCCTGGGCTGGTCATTTCACTTGCGGTGTCTCGCTAAAGTAGATGGAGCCCCACCGTTAGTGCTTAAAGGTGGTAACCAGTCATTCCCTTTAGACTAGTTAGGAACTTGAAAGTAAAATTTTTTCCAAACACATCTGAAATTCCTTTGGATCCATGGTGAAAGAAAAAGAGGAAAGAAGGAAGGTTTTCTGAATACATCTAGGCTAATCGAACTGAAATTGACTGGGTTTTTGTTTTGCTTTTCAGTTGATTAAAGAAGTTGACTTTTTAATGCCTATAGGGTCAGTGTTTTGCAATCCTTTTTTATCCCTCACTACCCACAGTAAATTAGATAGAGATGAATGAATAGACAATATGTACACCAACTAACCTGACACGATAGGTTTCTGAAACACGTGTCTTCACAAGCAGCCCCCAGAACACAAATGAACTTTTAAGAATGAGCTTGCCTCTTGAGTCAAGATCTGAGGGTTTTAAACAGCCCAGAAAGCTAAAGTGCTTTCACACACACACACAGACACACCACACACACAACACACACACACAACACACACACACACATACATGCCACTCCAGCATCAGTTGTCCGCTGGGGCTAGCGGGCCTCCAGGCCGTGCTTTGCTCTTGTTCCATCCATCCTGACCTGGAGCCTCGCCTCTCAGGGCCTGGTCTTGATGCTCCCGCCTCTGTCTCCTTTCCCCAGCCTGAGGTAACCTCACAGCTTTGTAAAAGGAAAGGTCCATCTCCTGTTTCTCCAGGGTGTGGGTCCTCTCCCACTCCCCTGCTCCTCTGAGTTCTTCTGTGGACTGATTGATGCTTTAGGAAAACAAAGCCGAGAAAGATTTACAGAGTCCTTCACTGTTTTGTTTCGTTTCGTTTCGCTTTTGCCCTGTACCTCCCCCTGAGGCAGGGCTTTCTCAGTGGCTCAGGCAGTAAAGAATCTTTGTACGATGAAGGAGACTCGGGTTCGATCCTTGGGTTGGAAAGATCCCCTGGAGAAGGAAATGTCAACCCACTCCAGTAGTCTTGCCTGGAGAATCCCATGGATGGAGGAACTTGGTGGGCTACAGTCCATGGGGTTGCAAAGAGTTGGACACGACTGAGCAACTAACACTTTCCTCTGAGCCGAAGAGGTGGTATGCTACCTGAATGAGGAAGGTGGGGGGCGGGGAGAGGAAGGAGCAGATTTCTCAATACTCAGAGTTACTAGCAATACTGAGTGTCTTCTTAATCAGAATATGAACTTTCAAGGAAAGGAATCAGAGATCTCTAATATGATTCTGGCCTTTGTTAAAGGATAATTTTCAAGAGTCAACTTATGGATCTCATACAGACCTGCCTCCTGAGAAATCTGTATGCAGGTCAAGAACCAACAGTTAGAACCAGACTGGTTCCAAATTGGGAAAGGAGTACATCAAGGCTGTATATTGTCACTCTGCTTATTTAACTTATATGCAGAGTACATCATGAGAAATGCTGGACAGGATGAAGTACAAGCTGGAATCAAGATTGCTGGGAGACACTCCTAGACATATGCCCTGAGATAACCAAAATTGAAAAAGATACATGTGTCCCGTTCATTGCAGCGCTATTTACAATAGCTAGAACATGGAAGCAACCTAGATGTCCATCCACAGATGAATGGATAAAGAAGTTGTGGTACATACACACAGTGGAATATTACTCAGCCATAGAAAGGAACACATTTGAGTCAATTCTAATGAGGTAGACGAAGCTAGAACCTATCATATAGAGTGAAGTAAGTCAGAAAGAGAAAGATAAATATCGTATTCTAACACATATATACAGAATCTAGAAAAATGGCACTGAAGAACTTATTTATAGGGCCGCAATGGAGAAACAGACATAGAGAATAGACATGGGACATGGGGAGAGGGGAAGAGAGGGTGAGATGTATGGAGAGAATAACATGTGAAACTTACATTACCATATGTAAAATAGAGAGCCAAAGGGAATTTGCTATATGGCTCAGGAAACTCAAACAGGGCTCTGGATCAACCTAGAGGGGTGGGATGGAGAGGGAGATGGTGAGGGAGGTTCAGAAGGGAGGGGACAGATGTATACCTATGGCTGATTCGTGTTGAGGTGTGAGAGAAAACAAAATTCTGTAAAGCAATTATCCTTCAATAAAAAATAAATAAATTTTAAAAATAAAATTAAGCTACAAAAAAAAAGATTGCTGGAAGAAATATCAATAACCTCAGATATGCAAATGACACCACCCTTATGGCAGAAAGCAAAGAGGAACTAATGACCCTCTTGATGAAGGTGAAAGAGGAGAGTGAAAAAGCTGGCTTAAAACTCAACATTCAAAAAACTAAGATCATGTTATCCAGTCCCATCACTTCATGGCAAATAGATGGGGAAACAATGGAAACAGTGAGAGCCTTTATTTTCTTGGGCTCCAAAATCACTGCAAATGGTGACTGCAGCCATGAAACTGAAAGACACTTGCTCCTTGGAAGAAAAGCTATGACAAACCTACACAGCATATTAAAAAGCGGAGACACTTACTTTGCCGACAAAGGTCCCTATAGTCAAATCTATGGTTTTTCCAGCAACCATGTATGGATGTGAGAGTTGGATCATAAAGAAGGCTGAATGCCAAAGAATTGATGCTTTTGAACTGTGGTGTTGGAGAAGACTCTTGAGAGTCCCTTGGACTGCATGGAGATCAAGCCAGTCAATCCTAAAGAAAATCAGTCCTGATTATTCATTAGAAGGACTGATACTGAAGCTGAAACTCCAATACTTAGGCCATCTGATGTGAAGAGCCAGCTTACTAGAAAACACGTAGATGCTGGGAAAGATGGAAGGCAGGAGAGAAGGGGACAACATAGGAAGAGATGGTTGGATGGCATCACTGACTCAATGGACATGAGTTTGAGCAAGCTCCGGGAGATGGCGAAGGACAGGGAAGCCTGGCGTGCTGCAGTCCACGGAGTTGAGACGAGTCGGACATGACTGCGCAACTGAACAGCACAGATATCAAATGAGCATGCATTAAAGGTTTTATTTAATTCTTGATGAGGGACCCAGTCAGATGCTATAATCCCTCCAAAGCAGAACCTAAAGAACAGACACACTTAGAGACTGGGGATGTCTACATGAATGTCCAAATGAATGTCCAGCTTCTTCCTTGGTGGGAGAGGGAATTCAAGTCAGTCTCTCCCCACAGGACATAATTTGTATTTCTAGAAACAAGAATTATTTTGCATTGCTCTGAGTTATCCATAGGGCGGAGCTGTAAAGTAGCTTCCCTAGAATGAGAATCTGATAACCCTGAAGGGTGTGCTCCGGACTAGACCAAGGCATAGTGTGCCATCAAAGCACAGAACTTCCTACCTTCAGGACTAACAAGAATTCATTGCAACTGTGTACATGGTAATTAAATACACTCAAGGGGCCCATTCCTGCCTAGGACTGGACTCCAACAGGTGTGGAATGACAGCTGGTTCTAGTCCCTACAAAACTCCAAACGTGACAGGCCAGAGTCAAGAGAAGATGTCTGGAGAATCATTTGGCACCAGGGGGCAGCAAAGCTTCATCCCTAAAGCATGCGACCTTCAGAAAAAAATTTGTAAAATAGGAGTAGCCTAAAGTCCTTGCTGAAGAATGATGCTTTTGAACTGTGGTGTTGGAGAAGACTCTTGAGAGTCCCTTGGACTGCAAGGAGATCCAACCAGTCCATTCTAGAGGAGATCAGTCCTGGGTGTTCCTTGGAAGGACTGATGCTAAAGCTGAAACTCCAATACTTTGGCCACCTCATGTGAAGAGTTGACTCACTGGAAAAGATTCTGATGTTGGGAGGGATTGGGGGCAGGAGGAGAAGGGGACGACAGAGGATGAGATGGTTGGATGGCATCACCGACTCGATGGACATGAGTTTGAGTGAACTCCGGGAGTTGGTGATAGACAGGGAGGCCGGGCGCGCTGTAGTTCATGGGGTCACAAAGGGTCGGACACGACTGAGAGACTGAACTGAACTGAAAGTCCTTGTATTTTCAAGGAGTCCATAAATTCCCCTAGATTTTTTGCAAAAAGTTGTACTTTGTACCTTTCTCTGGGAAGACAGTCCTTAATTTTTTTTTTTTTCTTTTTTTGCTTTAAGTCTGATGAAACTTACAAAGCATGTCCCCCCATACTGGAAATTCCATGTCTCAAACTATCATATTTACACATTGATCGCCAAAGTAGCTTCAAATTAGAAATACCTGAGGAATTATCAGGTCGAACCATACAAAATCGCTGTTTTTGTAAGGTCTATAAAAGAGTTGAGTATAGCAATTTCTCGATGGTCAACCTACATAATCAGATTCCTGACTGCCCACTCCTGATTCCACCCAGCCCCTGTTCTGATACAGCCAGTAGGTGGATGAGCGTTTGAGATCAATTGCTGTCTCCAAGTTGAAGCTTAGGTAAATACACTGTTGGAACTCCAGTCCATCCCAAGTCCTCAGCGTTTAACCCCAGTCCTCTCTGTCCTCAGGGTGAAAATCAAGTGGGCATTGGGACCGTCACCACCATGCAGTTCACTGGAGGACTTTCTCAAGATGCCTGGTCTGTGGACCACCAGCTTCAGAATCTCCTGGGGTGCTTATTAAAAATGCATACCATTAGGTGCTAGGCAAACCCCCAGAATTAGACTTTGCGTGGAGGGCTGGAGAATCTACNTGCAAAAAGTTGTACTTTGTACCTTTCTCTGGGAAGACAGTCCTTAATTTTTTTTTTTTTCTTTTTTTGCTTTAAGTCTGATGAAACTTACAAAGCATGTCCCCCCATACTGGAAATTCCATGTCTCAAACTATCATATTTACACATTGATCGCCAAAGTAGCTTCAAATTAGAAATACCTGAGGAATTATCAGGTCGAACCATACAAAATCGCTGTTTTTGTAAGGTCTATAAAAGAGTTGAGTATAGCAATTTCTCGATGGTCAACCTACATAATCAGATTCCTGACTGCCCACTCCTGATTCCACCCAGCCCCTGTTCTGATACAGCCAGTAGGTGGATGAGCGTTTGAGATCAATTGCTGTCTCCAAGTTGAAGCTTAGGTAAATACACTGTTGGAACTCCAGTCCATCCCAAGTCCTCAGCATTTAACCCCAGTCCTCTCTGTCCTCAGGGTGAAAATCAAGTGGGCATTGGGACCGTCACCACCATGCAGTTCACTGGAGGACTTTCTCAAGATGCCTGGTCTGTGGACCACCAGCTTCAGAATCTCCTGGGGTGCTTATTAAAAATGCATACCATTAGGTGCTAGGCAAACCCCCAGAATTAGACTTTGCGTGGAGGGCTGGAGAATCTACCTTCTAAATAGGCTCCCCAGGTGACCCTTCATGGGAGATGGGAGGAAAGAGTATCATCTGAGTCTACCAGCTAAATCAAATTATAATCATTGAAATGATAAAATCATGACTCATTCAAATATAAACTATGTCAAAGGTTTTGATCAGCTCATTAATTTAGGATGGAACCATTAGATGGTAAGACTGATTCCAAGAGCATTAGGGTAAAAAAGAGTTTATATAATCCACCAGGAAAAGCATTTCAAAACAAAAAAAGGAATGTTAGAATAAGATTGCTAGGTTACAGAAGAAACTGGTTAATGTTGTGCAAGCTAATAAAGCCACGACCCTTGGGGTTATCTTTCCTACCAAATGGAAAAATACAAATGAACATGTGGTTTTGCAGAATCTGCGGAGAAGGGTATGGCAACCCATTCCAGTATTACTGCTGGAGAATCCCATGGACGGAGGCGCCTGGAGGGCTACAGTCCACGGGGTCACAAAGAGTCAGACAGAACTGAGTGACTAAGGCTTAACACTATGCTTGCAGTATCTGAGCTATGATCAAATAATAAACCATAAAGTCAAACAGCAATACATTCACCCAGAAAATTCAATAATCTTCAGGTGAACTTGTTAAATAATTCCCCAATGTGACTTTGAAAGAACATACAACTCAATTTTTTGCCTTATTAAGTTTGGGGGATTCTTTTTTACAGAGGATAAAGACAGCAGAACATGGAGAGTGTGGATTCCATTCATCTGGGTGAAAAAAAGTTCAGGATGGAGAAGATATACTCAAAAACAAGAACCAATTAATTCAGAAGGAGGAGAAAACTGACTGATACTCAGAATTCATGGGCCGCTTCCTTGGATTTATTTTAGACACTAGCTACAATCACTTTCTCCTGCCTTTTAAGTTAATGATTTGTCATCTTTTAAGTTATTTGGCTTACAAACTAGTCATTCCCTAATCATTCCTCTTAGAAGTTTGCTTTAAAAGTTTGCTACGTTTTCAATATTGTTCCTTTGTTTTTTATCTAAAAGTTCTGGAACTTAGTTTTTAAAAACATCAGAAGTATCCTCTGATTTTTATGGAACAATTGCCCATCTGGGGGATTAAACTTTGACTGTTAAAAGACATGAAGTGAAAGAGAAAACCATGGGTCCCAACCCGACCTCCATACTTTTCTATAACTTTCTTTTGGCTTTGGAGAGAGAGTTTAGGAATGAATCTCCGTCCTGGATTAACATCTGAAGTTCAGCAGCTTCTTCATTTCAGTTCAGTTCCTTCTACTAATTTCAAGTAAAATTAAAATTTGTTAATTCTTGTAAAGTAGTCTTTCAATGGGTATCTTCAAGTGAGATTCAGATTTTTCTTCTTCTTTGTACTTTTCTGTGTTTTTCCTTTATGTAAACCAAGACCATGTCTTTTTTTATTAATTTTAAAAAATTCACTTCCTTGATCAACTTTATCACTCTCAGTTACTGATATTACAATATATATCATTTATTGGCTTTTTAAATTTTGAAAAAAAGTTTTATTTTTAAAATAATTTTATTTAGCTATGTTTTACATAGCATAAACCCACCAACTTCTAGATATGTATACAGCAATATTCATAGAAGTATCATTCACAGTAGTCAAAAGATGTGCTTAGTCGCTCAGTCGTTTCTGACTCTTTGCAACCCCATGGACTGCAGCTTGCCAGACTCCTCTGTCCATTGGATTCTCCAGGCAAGAATCCTGAAGTGGGTTGCCATGCCCTCCTCTAGGGGATCTTCCCAACTCAGGAATCAAACCCAGGTCTCCTGCATCGCAGGCAGATTCTTTACCATCTGAGACACCAACACCACAAATGTCCATTGAAAGAAGATAAACAAGATGTGGTACATACATACACTGCAATATATCTCATCCTTCAAAAGGAAAGAAATTTTGACACAAGCCACAACATAGATGAACTCTGAAGACATTATTCGGAGCAAAATCAGTCAGTCACAGAGGGACAAATATTGTATGATTCCACTTAAACAGGGAGCCCAGAACAGTCAAATACAGGAGACAGAAGATAGAGTGGTGGCTTTCAGGGGCCAGAGGAGAGAAATGAGGAATAATAATTGCTTAATTGGGTACAGAGTTTCAGCTGGGGAAGATGAAGATATTTTGGAGATAGATAGTGCTGATGGCTATACAACAATGTGAGTGTTTACTTAACGCCACTGACCTATACACCTAAAAAAGAGTAAAACAGCAAATTTTATGTGTATTTAACCACAATTAAAAAAAAGAAAAAAATGCAATGTCAGGTATACAGTTACATTTTAGTAACTTTCCAGGTGGTACAATCATCATCATAAATCAGTTTTAGGACATATTTATCCCTGTGATAAGATCACGGATGCCCATTTGTCATTAATCCCCACTCCCATTCCCTACCCCAGGCAATCACTCAGCTGCCTTCTATCTCTATACGTGTGTCTTTGTTGGACATTTCGTATAAATGAATCACACAATGAACAGTCTCTCGAATCTGGCTTCCTTCACTTAGCCTGACACTTTTTGAAGTCTGCCCAAGATGTAGCCTGTGTCGGTAGTTTCTTCCTTTTTTGTTGCCAAGTAGAGCTTCACTTGTGTGGGTATATCTCATTTTGTCTCAGCATTCATCAATCGATGGATAGTTAGGTTTCCAGTTTTTGGCTATTACACCTAAGGCTGCTAGAAACATCCGTGACTTTACCTAACCCAGAGACAGCCTGAACCTTTTCTATGCCATTTGTATGAATACATGTGTGTGTACGTAAGCAGTATATAGTGTACACATGTGTGTGCACATATATATATTATTTTTTCTCTAATCTTGCAAGGTAGACATAATTAGTTGCATTTTGTGGAAGGAAAGAGAGCTCAAGTAAGTTGCCCAAAGTCGCCAGCTAGCATTGCTGGGCAGAGAAAAAGGTCTGCGTGGCTACAGGGGCAGTAGGCAGACAGAGGAGAAGGGGACAGGGACTATAAACCGGCCCTGGTTTTCCTGTGGACCTCATTCTCTCCCTGCGCTCACTGGCTCTGAGAGGAACGTGATGGGGAAGCACCTCAGGGCGCCTCTCACACACTGGTGGGGAGCCTCACAGAGGGAACTTCCCTCCAGTGGGGCACCCTGGGAAAGCCAAGAGCCCCAAGGGGCCACCCAGCTAGGTCTCATCTTTCTCAATCACTGTTCTTTGGTTTACTAATTTAGGTTACACGTTCTGAAGAGTGGAAGAAGAGTTTATCAGAGTATAGTTAAAAGCTAGGTCTCTGGAGCCGGACCACCTAGGTTCGCGTTCTAGTGTGGCCCCTTACTAGCTCTGTGGCCTTGGACAGGCTGCCCAGCCTCTCTGTGCCTCAGCTTGAAGTGAAGTGAAGTGAAAGTCACTCTGACTCTTTGGGACCCCTGGACTGCCTGGTCCATGGAAATCTCCAGGCCAGAACACTGGAGTGGGTAGCTGTTCCCTTCTCCAGGGGATCTTCCCAACCCAGGGATTGAACCCAGGGCTCCCACATTGCAGGTGGATTCTTTACCAGGTGCGCCACCAGGGAAGCCCAAGAATACTGGAGTGGGTGCCTCAGCTTAAAATGTGAACAATAATGTGTCTCCTTCATTGCATTATTAAGAGGTTTACAAGAGAGAATATAGAAAGAGTTGAGTGTTACGCTAGCGCCCAGTGATAGTTAGCCTTGAGTGAATATTAAATGTTGTTCTTACAATTACTTGTTACAGAATTACTCTTGGGGGCGGGGGGCGGTCCCAGAAGCTTGGAAGACTTAGGGCCCCTGCGTCACCCTGACTGTCCATCACCTCAGCACATGATGCTCCAAACATCAGCCTGTCTTCTCTGTATGCTTTTCCAGTTACTCCTACCCAGGAAGAAAGAGGACAGGCAGCTGATGACAATATTCCCTGAGAGAAACCGCTCCCATCATAGCTCAAAGGCAGAGAGACCTCAGCCCGCGACTGAGCACTTTAGGAAATGCCTCATCTCCTGGTTTCCCTTCAGACTCTTCCCTCCCGCCCCGACGACGGGCCCATCTGTCCCCACTCTCTCTCTGGGCTCCCCCAGTCCCTTCTGCACGAGCCTGCTGCCCATGCTTCCCTCCAAGCATCTTTGCATTTTGAGGGAAGAACAGAGCTAGAGATGAGTTGGGGAGGATTATCTGAAGTTTTCCTGCTCTGGTTCCCACTACCTGCATATGTGTAGATTCAGAAACAAGTCTCTCCTTTACCTTGAGAACCGCTGAGCCTCCTCTTCAATTCCAAGGGAAGTATTTAACAGTTAAACCTGAAACCATGTGAGATGGCACGCCTTAGCAGCCACCTGTCGGCTGAATCAAGGATGGATACATGCTTGAACTAGACCAGATTCTTGAGAATTTGGACTGAGAAATTCAAAGAAATCAGACTGCAAGAGTCCATGAACTAGAAGGTCTCTACCTTTCATGAGTCACACGTAACAGAAGAGGGGAACATTTACACAGAAGCTTGTGTGTGCGGGAGTATGTGTATGAGTCAATCAGACTACCTTAGGGTCTTAGTTCTTGAAAGGTTCCAGTCTACCCTTACAGGAATCCCCACAGAATATCCTCCACTTAGGTTACAATGTACTCCTGTGCTTTCAGTGACCCTCTCCAACTGCATACAAGCTTGTTCAAACAAGCATACCCTAGGCAATATTGTACTTAGAAGGCAGAGCAGTGATTTAAAAGCTCTCTGGCAAGAGGTCAGACCAAACTACATTTGAATCTCATCTCTCTCATTTTCTGGTTATATGATCCTAGGCAAATTGCTCAATATCTCTGCACTTCAATTTCCTCATCTAATGAGGATGATAACTTTTCTTCATGAAACTTCTCAGAGGATTATACAAAACAAGGAATGTAAAATACTTAGAGTGGAACATAGCATATATTTGATGATCAATAAATGATTATTTTATTATATTTATATTGTATTATATCTTTATTGACATTTTATCATTATGAAATTTGCACGACTCAAATTAGCAACACCACATTTCTTTTGCTAGCATTTACATAGTATATGTTTCCAACCTTTCAATCATTCTCTGTTCAAAGATTTAAAGTGTGTCTCTTATAAACAGAATATTGTTATCTTTTAATCTGGTCTAACCTTCTCTGTCTTTTCATTTGAGTTTTTAGTTTATTAATATTTTATGTAATTTCTGATGTCACTGTATTTTACTCTATCATCTTGCTACTGGGCATGACCCTTACTCCCAGAATGTGGGCTTTCTTGGGCCTCAACCAAAAGCTGGGACTTGAACCTCTGTCTCCTCAGCATTCTGCAACAGCTGAAATCTGTTCTGCTCTTTAGCATCCCAGCTGCTGTTTTCTGCTGGGTTTCTTGGAGTTCTCACTTCATGTTCAGCTTGTATGTGTGTGTATGTGCGCGCACGCAGTCGTGTCTAATTCTTTGTGACCCCATGGGCTGTAGACCGCCAGACTCCTCTGTCCATGGAATTTACCAGGCAAGAATACTGACCAGGTTGCCATTTCCTACTCCAGGGGATCTTCCCGGCCCAGGGATCGAACCCACATCTCCTGCATTGGCAGGCAGATGCTTTACTGCTGAGCCACCAGGCAAGCTCCATGGTCAGCTTAGGAGTCAGTCAACAGCTTGAGGGAAACAAGTGTGCAGCTTTCCCATTTAGTCCTCTCCATCATTCTCCTTTCCTTCAAGTTCCGGCTACTCTCGAGCCTTAAACTCTGATCTCAGTCCAGTAAGACTGCTTGCTGCTGCCACCCACTCCATCTTACTTACACCCCTGCTGGTGACTTGGGGAAAAACCATCTGGAAAAACCAGGATGAATGTGAAGTTTTACCTCATTTGTTTCTCTTCTCTTAGGCAGGGATCATAGCAGTTCAGATCCTGCCTGCCCTGGGTAATCGCCAATTCCTCCAAACAGTTACTTTATATATTTTATCCAGCTTCTATAATTATTCTGGCAGAAAGGTTCATCTGATAGAAATCATTCCCCTATGGCCAGAACCAGAAGCTATGTGCTATTTCCACTTATTGAGCCCATCTCAAAACTGCCTTGGATTGGGCAGCAAAAGTTTCTGTTGGCAGGCAACTGACTTGATCCTAGTTCAGTCTATAGAGAATAGAATGACCTCATAATTTGGACTCCAGACAAAGCTATCTCCAACATATATAACTGATATCAGACTTAAGTTTAGGTATTTGTTAAAAATTATGTGTTCCTGAGAATATAAAAGAATTCAGGAGACTGTTGGGTTCAAGGTATTCACATTGCTTAGTATTCTTCTCAAAGGTGATTAGACATAGGCCAGAAGAACCAAGGAAATTAAGAACCAATGTAATGAGTCAAGATTGCCGGGAGAAATATCAATAACCTCAGATATGCAGATGACACCACCCTTATGGCAGAAAGTGAAGAGGAACTAAAAAGCCTCTTGATGAAAGTGAAAGTGGAGAGTGAAAAAGTTGGCTTAAAGCTCAACATTCAGAAAACGAAGATCATGGCATCTGGTCCCATCACTTCATGGGAAATAGATGGGGAAACAGTGGGAACACTGTCAGACTATTTTTGGGGGCTCCAAAATCACTGCAGATGGTGACTGCAGCCATGAAATTAAAAGACGCTCACTCCTTGGAAGAAAAGTTATGACCAACCTAGATAGCATATTCAAAAGCAGAGACATTACTTTGCCAGCAAAGGTCCGTCTAGTCAAGGCTATGGTTTTTCCAGTGGTCATGTATGGACGTGAGAGTTGGACTGTGAAGAAGGCTGAGCGCCGAAGAATTGATGCGTTTTAACTGTGGTGTTGGAGAAGACTCTTGAGAGTCCCTTGGACTGCAAGGAGATCCAACCAGTCCATTCTGAAGGAGATCAACCCTGGGTGTTCTTTGGAAGGAATGATGCTAAAGCTGAAACTCCAGTACTTTGGCCACCTGATGAGAAGAGTTGACTCATTGGAAAAGACTCTGATGCTGGGAGGGATTGGGGGCAGGAGGAGAAGGGGAGGACCGAGAATGAGATGGCTGGATGGCATCACTGACTCGATGTACGCAAGTCTGAGTGAACTCCGGGAGTTGGTGATGGACAGGGAGGCCTGGCGTGCTGCGATTCATGGGGCCGCAAAGAATCAGACACGACTGAGCGGCTGAACTGAATGAGTGACGTGGTGAGAAAGGCATACTTCTGAAGGTAGACTAGGAAACTAGGCAACTTCCTTACAGCTCTTTTAGGTTATGAAGTCATTGACTAAAAATCATAAATAGCACCCAGTGTCTCTTGGGGTTACTGGCAAGAATCAAGTCCATCAAGTTGGTCAGCTTCACTGGTAATTTAAAGAATGCTGAGGAACAATCACCAAAATTATTTGAAATGCTATGATTTCCTTAGGTGGGGGTGAGAAGAATCATTCTGAAAGTCTGCAGGTCTGGGTCTCACATTGAAAGGAAACTTCTGGTAATGCCTAAGTAACCTGGGATGGTTACTGTCTTCTTTAATAGGTGTGTAGTTTTCAACCCTGGTTCATTGGTCTGGGTCTAGTCAGGGGACAAAAGCCACATCTGTCATTTTAACAGAGAGCATTTAGTAGAACGATTATTAATCAGGTATTGGACAAAGAAGAATAAAATGGCAAAGAGTAGACACCGAGGAATCACAGAAGTAACTACAGGAGGCAACGACAACCCATAGAAGGGAACGACTGGGAATGACTGAGGTGTCAAGAGTTGGGGGGTGGGGGCTCTGACAGCTGGACTGCCAGTGTCTGAGGGGGCCCAGTCCAGGGTGCTACTGTCTCTCGGAGAGGATGTTAAGGTCGGTTCTGGGAGGGAGGAAAACCTGCAAACTCGAGGTAGCTGCAGCTACTAGACCCGACTGCCAGTGCAATGGTGGCAAGACAGGAAGCAGTGACTCCACCAGCTTCCCAGGCTCCCTCTAGCGCCCCCCACTGGCAGAACCAACAGCGGGCCCCATCTCACGAAGCAGATGGGTGATGTGCAGAGGCCCCGCGCCCGCATCCCAAAATACAGAAAAGGCTGGAAGCTAAGACAACAGCTTCACAACCAACACACCAGGAAGATTTAGGCTTAAGTGGAGAAAGATTTAAAATAAACAAAACTATAGCTCTAATATTTTTATGTTAGGAAGGCAAAGTGCATATTTGATATTTCAGACGTGATATTTAAGAGAGTAAGTCCCATTAGAATGTCACTTTTATAACTCCACTTTAAAATGCATAATTGAGTAATTAATTTAGACTTGCAATTTTAAAAGAGTGACATCTAAGTTTAAGTAGAGTATAAAAACATTTAAAGTTTCCCTTATTTATAAGTTTAATTTATTAGTTTCTATAAGAATTTAGGATTGGGAAAGATTTTGCATGCTGTCAGAAAAACTGAAGTACTTTAAAAAGAAATAAATATATTAAATTTATAAATGCATTTAGAGCATTTGAAGTGCTGAGCTAAGGTTGTAAATAGGACCAAGCATTATTCAAAGCCTCCTCCAAAGTTATTGCTACAATCTGTTAGACTTATATAAAGAACAATAAAATGTGTAAGCTGAACTTATAAGCCCCCCAAAATTTAACTTGTCTCTTAAATTGAATATTGATTCTAAAGACAAAATGATTAATTGTACTATGTATTAAATGATTACTAATGATTATACTTATTAAATGTTATTTTTAAAGCCACATTTAAATCTATTAATATTTAAAGATTAAAGAAAACATTGAGGGGTTTCTCTGGTGGTGCAGTGGTTGAGAATCCGCCTGCTGATGCAGGGGACATGGGTTCAACCCCTCGTCCAGGAAGATCCCGCATGCCATGGGGCAACCAAGCCTGTGCACCACAACTACTGAAATCCGCTCACCCTAGAGCCTATGCTCTGCAACGAGAAGCCACCATGAGAAGTCTGCACCCCGCAACTAGAGAGGAGCCCCCACCTTCTGCAACTAGAGAAAGTCCTTGAACAGCAACAAAGACCCAGCACAGCCAAGAACAAATAATAAATAAAACAACAAAAAAATTGAAATCTTTTCTACATAAGGAATCCATTGTCCAGGTTCTCCCAACCCCTGCTCCCTACCCTGTGAGGTTTTCTAGAAACAGTTTGAGAAGAGCAAGAGAGGCAGCTTTGGGTGGACATCAAGTTTAAAGGCCGCCAGGCCAGGCAGACTGGTCTCCCTGGACACCGAGACTGGTACCCACCTGCTGGCTGCAGCTCAGTCTTCTAGTGTCCCCGGCACACCGCGAGGCTGGCCTTTCCTCCCATAGAGGGGGCAGCAGAGGCGGTGATAATCAGAGGCCCATGGAAATCTTGACATAAACATCATCCCAGTGAGCCCAGTGAAATCACAAGGGTCTAAAGAGGGGACAAGGGCAGCAGAATGGAGGCTGGGGGGATGCAGCGTGAGGGGGACTCAACCCATGGTTGCGAGTTTAGTGTTGAAGATGAAGAGGCTGCAAGCCAAGGAATACGGGCGGCCACTGGAAGCTGCCAAAGGTGAGGAAATGGGTTCTCCCCTTGGAGCCTCCAGAGAGGAACGCAGCCCTGCCAACACCTAGATCTTTAGCCCAGTGAGACCCAGGTTAGCCCTCCAGCCTACAGAATGTGAGATCATAAATGCACGCTGCCTTTTTTTTTGGCTGTGCTAGGTTTTTGTTGCGGTGCACGGGCTTTCTCTAGTTGTGGTGAGCAGGGGCTACCCTTTGTTGCGGTACGTGGGCCTCTCATTGCGGTGGCTTCTCTGATTTCAGAGCACAGGTTCTAGGCATGCGGGATCAGTAGCTGTGGAACACAGACAGTTGGCCCACAGAACATGGGATCTTCCTGGACCAGGGATCGAACCGGGTCCCCTGCATTGTCAGATGGATTCTTAACCACTGGACCACCAGGTAAGCCCAGCGAGCGCTCATTTGTGGTAATTTGTTATGGCATTGAGCAGGAACAAAAGCAGATTTTAAGGCTGATCCCAAATATAGAGAGACCTTCTCTAGCCCCCTGGTCTAGGGTCGCCCACACGTTACCCATTAGTCACCGTGTTTTGCCATTCTGTTTCATTCAGTGTTGTTCATTACTTGAAATGCCTGTGTTGACCTGACTGCCCACCTTCCCCCATTGGATGGTAAGCCCCAAGAGACGCAGGCACACAGGTTTTCTGTCCCATCACCGCATGCCCAGCACCCACAAGTGCCTACAATGCAGTGGAAGTTCCACAAATATTTGGTGGGAAGATGAGTGGCTGGCTGAGTGCACCAGTGATGGGAAATCTACCGAGGCAGACCTCTCAGCATTCTTAGTTCACTGTTCCAGTCTCTGAAGGCTCAGTGAAAAGTGTGACTGCTCTTCTTGACCTCCTCCAGGGTTTTCAATCAGTTCAGGATACACCTCTTTGAAGGCTCTTACAAAGGCTCCCTCCAGGTCAAACACTCAGGAAAGAGACCAAGCTGGCTTCAGAAGAGACCTTGCCTTTGCAAACTCTGTTCGGTGTTTTCCAAGCTCCTCCGCAGACAGGCTGTTCCTCCAGGAAATGACTTGCCAATCCAGATG
Organism: Redunca redunca; assembly: GCA_006410935.1. Taxonomy (NCBI): domain Eukaryota; kingdom Metazoa; phylum Chordata; class Mammalia; order Artiodactyla; family Bovidae; genus Redunca; species Redunca redunca. Next base: position 535,905 of record SJYQ01000899.1, read on the forward strand.
AGGATGGCAAGCAAAGCCCAGGGGAGACTGGCTGAGGTCAGGCTGCTGCCTAACCCAGGGGTGGAGGCAACAGGAAAAGGGACCTAGAAGCCGGGAAGGTGGATTCCTCACCCCGGGAGTGTGCGGACAGGATGCAGAGGTCTAACGGACGCTCTCAAACTCAGAATTTGCAAATGGACGTGCTTGCAAATTCAATCAAGACACACAGCCCGGGAACAGAGAAATGTACAAAATGATGTTTACTGAATCTGTTTTGGAAACAGCATGAAAGGTTTTTGGTTTATGAGCTCACCCGGAGTTTAAGAGTCGTGATCGTTTCCTGTCATTAAACCTCAGGCACAGAAAGATCCTAGCTTAAATAATGAAAACGAATCTTCATCTCATGAAGGGGAGAAAAAGTGGTTAAAAACACTATAGCTGTCGCTCTTGCAATAGCTCTGATAGCCTGAATGCTCACAAACATCAACAGTTTTTCTATGTACAGTGTGAAATATTTACTGTACAAATATCAGGTGTGTACATCAGTTGTGAACTAGCTAACATTCCTTAGCAGTTAAGTACACTGACTGGGTCTATACTGACGCTCCTCTTCTTAACCTAAGGGCTTACACATTTAACTGATGACTGCTGTCCTCATCAGGGGCATTTAGTATATGGAAAAAACATTTAAAAACATATATACCATTCATGTTGTAAACCAAAAAAGCAAACCCAACCATGATTAATTACTTTGCTGGGATCAGTAAATACTAGTCCCGAGTGCTAAATGTGCCAATAAGGGACAGAAACCATCGGTTAAAGAAATCATCATATGTTACCTACTGATATTCCATTTGCTAATGCATGTTAGTCAATGTGTGGACTTTACCCAACACATCCACAGATTATTTTTTTGTTTGAAATTCTCAGGTCTCCTTTGCGTATTTTTTCTTCCATCACACTCTTAAAAGGATGTAAATGAAACAACTTCTTAAACAAAATTTCCAAATCAGAAGCCATCAAAAGCACGACGCTGGTCATGTTTCAAATCTTCACCCAGCAGGGAAATACCATCAAGGATGAGATGAGTTTAGAAGGCCTCTTCCTCTGCTGGCAGCTTACACTGTCCTCATCCTCTCTCCAGCTGTATTGGAAGCCAAGCTGGCTCACAGCTCTGACATTTCATAAACAAAGTTTCCAGAGACTAACAGGATACCTAGAAGGTGCCAGAAGTGTTCAGGGCCTTCTCTTTTTTTTTTTCTGGAGCTGTTATCAGGGGGCCAGCAGACAAATACAAAAAGAACAGTGGGGTGAAAGGATATAAAAAGCCCAGACCTGTATGGAGGAAGCAGTGTTGAGAAGATATTATATGACTCAGATGGTAAAGTGTCTGCTTGCCATGCCAGAGACCTAGGTTCAACCCCTGGGAGAAGGGAATGGCAACCCACTCCAGTATTTTTGCCTGGAGAATTCCATTGTCAGAGGAGCCTGGTGGGCTACAGTCCATGGGGTTGCCAAGAGTTGGACACGACTGAGTGACTAACACTTTTCACTTTTTATACATAAACAGTACCAAAGCCTGCTGATCCAAAGAACATTTCCAGACCCCAGAGGTTAGATATTCCAGGCACTTCTAGGCACTGCTTTAATCATAGGGAATGAACATCTCTCCAAAAGGTCTTGCCCATATCAGCCCTGACTCCCCCCACTATAAAGCACTGAGACATCTCATTTGCTAGACCCCTCTGCTCCCAAGGCATGCTGAGTCTCATCTCAATACAACTTTTCCTATAAACCATGACACTCACAAACACAGGGCTTACTGGACTCAAATCCAGCTGCTTCCAGAGCTCTGTAGCCTTGAGGCCCCACCTACCACGGATTGCTTTCACCCTGAACCACTCCTAATCTCCTTTCTTAAGGGGTTTGCTATTTTTCTGTGTGAAGACCCACCTCCATGAGAAATAAGCGGTGCAAGATCTACGTGCAAATATTTGCAAGCAGTTTTATTTTTGAAACGATGTACATTAAAAAAAAAAATTCAAGTCAAATCCAGGAACAAATTAGTTGGTTGGTATCAGCTGGCCCCTCCCCCACAACAGCAAAGGGGTCAGTTTCTGAAACGAAAGAGGGAGGAAGGCACCAGCTCTTCCACCGGGAAGGTTAGATCCTTGAGCTGGGGAGAAAGCCGCAGGAAGGGAACGCTGAGGCTTAATTAAAGATGGGATTCCTCTAGCCGTGTGGCCCTCCTGGGCCAAAAGCCAGACAGCATAAAGGGTCTGGGTATAGGTGAGGAAGAACCCTCGTTGGCCAGTAATTCTGAAACTGAAATGAAAAATGCACTCCTGGTCAGGCTTGGGAGGGGCTGCAGTCTACTTTTACTCACATGAGAGAGTCAAGGGGTACTTCTCTCTACTGCCTCTTTTCACCCACCAGCCCCTGTATCTTGAAGACTCAAGGGGAACTCCACATGCCAACACATCCTTGCTGGCTTTGTGTGTGGTTTGGATGACCTCCAGCTATAGGAACGCCAGGGGTGCTGTGATATACAGTCAGGAGGACCGGACAGTCCACTATCTGAGAATAAAAGCCCAGAGAGGGAGATCTGGGTTGAGTCAAGCAGGCAAGGCTGAATCAGACAGAGGGCAGACAATGGGCAGTTAGATCTGTGTGGCTGCAAAAAGGTGATCACCGTCCTGAAAGTGGACAGGCTTACAATGGATTTCCCCTAAGGCACTCAGACTAGCCTGTATCCGAAAAGGCAGAAGGCGGCATTGCCCAGAGGAAGCCCTCCCCTCAGTGAGCCTTGGGGATGCAGCTGCCCTCATCCTGGTTGCCAGGCAGGAGCTGGGAGTTCTGGGAGACGGGGCGTTCAGCTCAGGGAAGCACAGTTCAGCTCCGAGTCCTCCTGGCTGCCCGTGGCCCCCTGCTCTGGCTCGTCGGGGCCGTCGGTGATGTTGGGCTCGCTGGAGCACTGCCGGTGGGGCGGCGGGAAGCTGGGCGGAAGCAGCAGGCACTTGTCCTCGCTGCCAGGCTCCTCCCCTAAGCCCGAGTGCATCATGGTGGCCATGGCCAGCAGCTGGATGTCCGAGTGGGCATTGGCCACCGTGTGTCGCCGGACGCTGCCACACTTCTCCAGGTAGGCCTCCCCTTCTTGCTCCGTCAGCGGGGTCAGGGCCATCTCGTTCAGGTGCCGGCTGACGGGGGTTACTGGGGAGGCGTAGTTCAGGAGCGTGACCTTGGGCCGGACCCTGGAGTGGCGCCTGGCTGCAAGAGAGAGACCAGCGAAGGCTGTGATTGGGTGGGGGTGGGGGGTGTCAAAAACTCCTAAAGAATTTGGTGGAAGAGGGAGGCGGCAGCTCCACCTTCAGGGACGGCTTTAGATGAAGCCCTGACGCGCGAGTAAAGAACTTGGCTCTGTCTATGTTTCTCTTGTAGCTTCACTTTGTTCGTGCCTGATCCTGCCTGTGGCCAACATGCCCTCCCATAGTGGGAGTACCGAGGGATGTTCCATGATAGATGAAGGAGCTCCAAGGGAGTCTCCTCACATTTGCAGCTGCTGCCTCAGCTTCCTTGGATTTGCCTTCAATTCCCTTCTAACCAGTCTTGTCCAAAGACCTGAGCACCAGCTGACCAGTTGCCCAGAGATGCTCTGGGCTCCATTCAGCACGATGAGCCCTCTGTAGTGTCAACAGAGGAAGTGGAAAAGGCCTCATAAGCTCAAGTTCAGAGGAATAGCTAACTGGGGGGACCTTGGCTATCAAAGCAAAGGCAGTGGGACATCCTTTGGATCATCATGGACCAGAACCACCAACACTCCCAGCAGGTTGATGATCTGAGGCCTGCATTCTGTTCAAGTCGATACTCTGGATTCAACCAGCCTTTTGCAGTACCATAGAACGGGTGAGGCTCTGTAGATGGTCCATGGAGGCAGGCAGAGAGCAGTGGACATGAATTATTTTAAAAACCGCTGCTTCTCAAATTCTCACATTTTGGAAACTGTGCTCAACCTTGACATGTGTTCATCTTTTGAATCCTCCTAAAAATTGAACTTAAGTTATGATCATTTAAAGTGGGAGATAATATGAGCATCAAAGAGATAGGAATTGGCCTATGCTCACACGGCTAGAGCGTAGAAGAGCTGGGATGCAAACAAGGGCTGTCTCACTCCAGACTCACTTGTGCCAGCTGCCCACACAGAGCACATGAGGTAGTTGACTAAGCATCCCGAGGGAAGGACAAGCCAAGTACATGAGGTTCACATCCAGGGAGAAGAGTCAGAAGGAGGAAGCCTGTGTACAAGTAACACCCACTTGTGAAGGTCTCTCCTCTCCCACACCTTTACAAGGACCACGCCAGTCTTGAGACCTCCAGTGTGGCCGGGACAGGGCCCAGGGCAAGCTTGCATCAGGAAAGCCTCCTCCGTAGGCACCAGCCTCCTATCCCACTGAGGCACCATGTTAGCAGCACGAATTGGATGAAAGACCCCAGCGAGGCAGAGGAGGTGAGGATGGAGGGCTGAGGAGTGGTGGGGTCTGGCCAAAGCCTCTTTTTTCCTTCTGCCCTCTTCCAGCCAGTGCACACACCCCCCAGCCTTCCAACCTCCCAGCCCACTGGCAACCTGTCACTGATTTCCCCAGCTCCCCCCATTCCTAAGACCTGGAAGACTCCTAACACATGCCTCTCTCAGCAGGGGATTCCAGGGAGATAAATGAGGAAGGCCTGACCTCGATGGTGCTCCCTCCACCCCTGACAGGATAACAAAGGGTGGAAGGGGAGACCTGATCTCTAAAGGGAGAGAACACGGCACTCGCCAGCCACAGACTGGCCTTGGGACACTCAGCCCATGCTGCTCCAGTTTACTGTCGGGTTTTCCCATGGATCTGGAGGCCCTGAAACATGCGACATGCAGTCATGAAAGCTCATGCGCCTTGATGGGCATTGTAGCGAGGGTGCCATGTTCATCTGCAAAGTTCTCAGCAGGTCCCATCACTGGATGGTCTTATATGTCCACATGTGCACATATGCATATGTATATAAGGGCTTCCCCTGGGGCTAGCTGGTAAAGAATCCTCCTGCAGTGCGGGAGACCTGGGTTTGATCCCTGGGTTGAGAAGACCCCTGGGGAAGGGAAAGGCTACCCACTGAAATATTCTGGCCTGGAGAATTCCATGGGCTGTATAGTCCATGGGGGTCACAAAGAGTCGGATATGACTGAGCGACTTTCACTTTTCATATGCATATATGTGTATACACACATGTGTGACTATATACACATACACAAATATGTATATACAATGACAAGAGAATAAAATCCTAACCTTTAGGACTAAGTCATCATGACTACTCGCTTGGAGCCCCCAGGAGCTGTTTGATGGTAACAGCAATTATTTCTCAGAATCAGGTAATAATACATAGAATTTAGAACTTACTGAGTGTCTTCCCATCCATCATCTTACTGTTGAGTCCCAATCTCCCTCTGAAACACTAGGACATCTCATCATTCTCATTGTTCAGATGAGGAAGACTGAGGCTCAGCCCAGTCCTCCAAAGCCCTAAATGGCAGTGCCCAGACATTCCCTAATACACGCTACTGCATCTCAGCCCTCCGTCACTGCCCTTGAGCCAGGCCACTCTCTGAACTCAGGCAGCAGCAAACACATCGCCTCCAGCAGTGCCAGACAAGAGGCTGGGTCCTCACGCCCTTCTTTGGGGGAAAAATGATACAGGAGACAAAAACGCCAAGGAGCCAACAGGACAGAAGAATCTATGCCAGACGTCGGCAGAGGTCCTCTCTGAAGCATGGGTGCTTGCAGGCGCCAAGTCTCACATTTCTAAAACGTTCCCACATTTTTACAATAACCATGTATTACTTTTATGATCGCAAAAATCGATAACTATAAAGTAGAAGCACCGGAAGAGTTCAAAGAAGCAGGGACCCCATTAAAGAACCATCCTTTAAAAAAAAGTGCCCTTGAAAACAATTCATCTTCTCTCCTGCTGCTGTTAAAAGCAAACACTCGAGGTTGGCAGTTGGAAAACCCAGGTGGTGGTGGCCCTACAACTAGACTAGGAGGAAAGGGGACTGGACAGTGAGTGCTTACTACCTGCAGATCAAGAAAGAGGAGAAATCTGGAACAAAGCCTGGGCTTAGGACACGGGGTGAGGTCTGGGGAGAGACGTGCATGGTGGACACACAGCGTCTCTGGAGGAAAGAATTCCCTGGATGGTTTCCATCGTTCCCAACCTGGCAGAACGAGCTAGCAAGCTGTCTCAGATGGGTGCCTGGATGTCGTCCGTCTCGCTCACACTGTTAGTCCAGCAGCCTAAAGGTTTTGGAGGGTTCAACTTGGGCTTTTGTGGAGAGATGGAGCCAGAGGGAGGGTGGCCAGCCTGGAGGAGTGGGTCCCCATGATGCCCCCCTTTCAACAAACGTTTCAACTAACGTCTTGAGCTTTGTGCAAAATGTTGTGTTCGCTGCGGAGAGCAAAGAGGAGCATAAATCTGATATGAGGCGTTACACAGGGGCTGGAGCACAGTGGTGAGGGGTAGGTGGGGGAAGTTTTAGGAGCAGTCATTAGTTGAGCATCTACTATGCACTGTATCCAAACAGGAGAGGCCTCATTGACATGATCTCCTGATTGCTTTGCAGAAAAGGAACCTGAGGTTGACATGCTAAGTCATTTTACAGTCATGGTTAGTGATGAAACTGGGATTCAAGCCCAGGGCTGATAGCAGAGCCCTTGCTTCTGACCTTCCAGAAGCCGGCACACACATCTGTGTTAAAACCAGGTCAACGCAGCAAACGTCAGGGCAGAGGGCACAAATTAGAGCACGGTGGGGAATCAGAGGAGGAGGAGTTACGATGGGCCTAGTCCTCTGGGGGTCAGACAGACTGCATGGGTGTCTGTTCATGTATTCCCTCCCTCAGAGGAGAGGTCTGTGCCATGCCTGGCCTACAGGGGAGCCACATGCAAAGAGTCTATGGAAGTGAAGTGAAAGTGAAGTCACTCAGTCGTGTCTGACTCTTTGTGACCCGTGGACTGTAGCCCACTAAGCTCCTCCGTCCATGGGATTCTCCAGGCAAGAATACTGGAGTGGGTTGCCATTTCCTTCTCCAGCGTCTATGGAGGAGACCGACAAATAATCAGGCCATGACTAACACAGCAAGGGAAGGGGAGGCACGCACAACTCTTCATCTGGGTGATTCCACAGGCCCGACCGTCCTAGTGGGCCTGAATACAGCTGTTGGCAGCTCTGCCGGGCCCCTGCCCAGCGACAGGGCAGCCTCTTCCTCCTCTGTGTTCAGCCCTCTGCAGCTCAGAGATGTTAAGTAACTTACTTCAGGGCACAGAGCTGAAGCCCACCCTGGTGGTTTCCACAGCCCTGCTCCCTCTGCGGCCAGCCCTGCCTCTCTTCTTAGGACAGTTCCCTGGCACTGACCCGGAGGCTGCCAGCTCCTCCTCCTGCCTTCTGGGCACAATGTTCTGGCTCCCAAGCCTGGGTGTGGACACAGCAGAGACCACAGGGGCGGCTGGGCTGTGTGAGTCCCCTGGGCAGACAGTGTGTGCTTGCAAAGCTCTCCCCAACGTTCGGAGCCACCTCCCAGAGAAGAGACCGCAGGGGCCCCTTGGGAGGCCTTTAAACTGCATAGTAGGCTTGGAGCCGATAGTCAGCTCGCCACACTGTGGCTGCTTGCCCTCTTTGCCTTCTTTTTCTCATTTGCATCAGGGAAAGCTGGGCCCTGCCATTCAGAGCAGGAAGTCTCCATAGGGGATTGACTGAGCTGTGGGTCTCTCGCCTGGTGCCTAAAAGCTGGCTCCTCCTTGGCAAGGGGGCCCACGGAGGAGCAGCAAGAGGGGCTGGACCCTGACACCTCCTGCACCCCCCTCCCAGCCTCCTCCTGTATTTGCTCCTGCCTCACTCCCCAGGCGCCCCACGGAGCCCTGGCATTCGTCCCCCTGCTCTGAAGCCAGCCCTGGCAGCTCCTTTCAAACCCCTAGAGAGAAGCAAAGCCCGGAGGAGGCGGTTCTTTGTTGGGGACTCAGTTCCCAGGCCTTTGATCTCCCAGGCTTTCAGCTGGCCCCACCGGAGTGGCCCCTGTCAGGGGGGTATTACAACGTCTGCCCATCAGGTCCACGGTGGGCGTCTCTCTTTAGGCCCCGGCACCTGAAAGTCCATGAATGCCGACTGGTCAAGAGGACAAGTTACCGTATCTTGGGGCAAAGGACCCTCCCCCTGGAGACACAATGGAGAGAGATGAGTGGGAGGCCCTGGCCTTTGTGCAGGAGAAACCAGCACTAACTGAGCCAGGGCAGCGGCCTGGAAACCTGGGAAACTGGAAAGGTAGAAATGTGGGCCTGGCCTCTGACAAATCGGCCTGTTTTGTTTTGTTTTGTTTTTTTAAAAAAAGATTTCATTATTTTCCTCCTCACCCACTACTCTCTCTGCCCAAGAAAAGTGACAGCTTTGAAGGACACACACACATACTCCATCATGTCCTGGGACTCATCTTTTCTCTCTGAAGCAAGCCTTGCACATCCATGGGGTGAGGCTTAACTCTCAGACCCATTGGCCTGGCTGGCAGGAAGAGGGTCCACCCGTGAGTCCCCGGCTCAACCTGCCTGAGCCTGTGAGTACAGGTGGAGAGCCCCTAGGAGGCCACTTCTCAGCTCTGGTCACCTACCCCGCGTGACCCTGGGGACAGTTATTACCAATGCGGAGTCTGAGGTCACGACAGCATCCATCCCCAGAATCTGGTAGGGTTGCATGCCAAGTGCTTGCTCAGGGCCTGGAAGGTGACAGGTGTTTTGAGACGCTGGGCCCAGCTGCCCTTCACCCCTCCCACCCTGTCAGGCCCAGAGAGGTCATGGGAAAGGCCTCCTGAGATTTCTCACGTCCACCGCCTCTGCTCCGTCTCTCTCTACCTCGGCCGGTTGTCACAACAGGCAGCCGCCTCTTCCACAGACAGGAGAAGAGCCTCCATTCAACTGAGGGGAAGACTGAGCTGCAGAGAGTCCCCTCTTTATCTAGAAAGGGGTGTCCTCCATAAGGAAGGGCGCTGTGGTGGCCATTTTAGCTTTTTGGTGTCCAGGGGTTGGGGATGATGTCCTGGCCCCGGATACCTCTGGCACTAAGGACCGCGTGGACAAAGAATGCCTCCTGCCACATCACTAAACAAAGGATGCCCTGGTCATCGAGCCCGCAGCCGCTGCAGCCACCCTGGACCGTGCACCCTCAGGGGATTCAGGACGGAGAAAAGCTATAGGAGAGCAGGGCTAGACGTTAGGGGATGTATCAAAGGACTTTGAGATCTACAGGTCCACACTGCTATATTTAAAATGGATAACCAACAAGGTCCTACTGTGTAGCCCAGGAACTCTGCTCAGTGTTATGTGGCAGCCTGGATGGGAGGGGAGTTTGGTGGAGAATGGATCTGTGCATATGTTTGGCTGAGTCCCTTTGCTGTCCACCTGGAACTATCACAACACTGTTAATTGGCTATAGTCCAATATAAAATATAAAATATACTCCAATATAAAAGTTTTTTAAAAAAGGAATGACTTCAATGAGCCCAGACTCTTGCATCTTCCCATATGTAGAAAAGCACTAAATTCAAGAATTTGAGATATCTATTTTTCTTTAATTAACAGTATTCTCTCATTGGAATAACAATATTCCAACTACCTGGTCTTTGTTGCAAAAACTTCTATATATCCTAGCTCCTCCGTTCCCTCTTTGGAACAGTCCTTCAGAGCTATCTGAGAGGCTGTCTTCTATGCTCAAGTACTTAGTTTGTCCATTGACTAAAACATAATTCTCAGTTCTTAGGGTGTACATTTTTTTCAGTCGACAGCTGAGAAAGAAGGACCAGCTTCTCCACGGCCACTCTGCGCCATCAGTCACCTCTTGGAGCTGACAGGGTGGGTGGGGGGCAGATGGAGTGTGGGAGAACAGCTGGCCAAGGGCAAAGAGCTGGGGGCTTTGAAAACCTGTCTCCAACAGCCAAGTGACCTTGACCTTCACTTGCCTCACCTGTGAGTGGGAATGTGGTATCCAGCCCACCCTGCACAGTGCCCAGGACGTGGTCTGTGTCCCAGGGCTTCCCCTGCCATCAGCCACTCTGCAACTCTAAAGCTCTCTCAGTTCCTCAACGTTGCACCCTCTTGCTCCCCACCCACCTCCCCATAACCTCAAAAGCCTCCCAGAGATCCTTCTCTTTGCCTGGTCAATCTTCCCTCCCCATTGACTCAGCTAACTTGTATTCATCCTCCGGGTCCCACTGCAGAGATCACCTCCTCCAGGGAGTCTTCCCTGATTGCCCAGTCCAGGTGAAGTCCTCTTGCTGTGGGCCCTGGACTTCCCCACTCAGAGCACTTGTACACTGATGAGTCATCATCTAGTGTTTGTGACTTCCTCATTGGTCCCTGTGCCAGAGGGCAGGGGTGGGTCAGTTTTGTCACAGATATCACCTGCAGCACTTCACGAGGTGCCAGGGACAGGGTCTTCTTAGTACACATTTGTTGAAATAATAATATAATAAAAAAGTAATCAAAAGAAGGTCATTTCCTCCCCTCTCGGGTTCTACTGTGACAACGCCCCAGAGACAAGGACTGTCCTTGGCACAAGAATAAAACCTCAGGCCTTTGATTACAATTTGATGAAAGTGTGTATGAGTCTTATTATAGCTGAAAAGTTAAAGGCATCCCCTCTTAGAGCAAGTCCTCACTGAACAAACTTCCAAATCCACTCGTGTTCCCGGTTCCAGGCCCAGCAGATGGTGGGGTCCCTGCCATGGCCCGGCTAACCCGCTGGCATGCTGACATCTCCCTGTATCCTCCCGCCCCGAACTTGGGGGCCAGCTGGCCCGGCCAGAGCAGGAAGGTGGCGCCCAGCCCTCCTCACGGGGAGGGCAGGGGACTGTTTTCCTTCAGCCGGCTCTTGCCAGCTCCTGGGTGGAATCAGGGAAGGAGGGAGGGAGGATGGAAGACCAGGCAGGCAGAAGACTGGGGCCAGCACCCTCAGATTTGTGGTGACTGTGGTTAAACTGGTGTCTCCAGAGAAATATGAAGGGGCCCTAAAAACTGCGGCAGGCCCTGCTTTCTTCTGCAGTCGGGAGGCCCGGGAAGGGGCGGGAAGCCTGCTGGAGGCTGCTCCTCCCCTCTTTTCTTCAAAGTCCAGCTCTGCCTCCATTCAAGTAAGAAGAGAGGATAAAAGGTTTCAAATTCGGGAAATCCCTTTCCACCTCTGCACCTGTGTGTGGGTGCTGGTTACCCCAGCCTCGGGTACCACCCATCCATCTAACAAATAGTTTTTGACTGTCTCCTCTTATGCCAGGGCTTCCTGGGTGGCACAGCAGTAAGGTATCTGCTTGCCAAGGCAGGAGATTCAAGAGATGCAGGTTCAATCCCTGGGGTTGGGCAGATCCCCTGCAGCAGGAAATGGAAACCCACTCCATTGCCAGGACAGAGGAGCCTGACGGGCTGTAGTTTATGGGGTCACAAAGAGTCAGACGTGACTTAGCGACTCAGTGTGCACACACACTGCCTTGCCAGGCATCATTTTGGCTGCTGAAGTTAGAATCGCAAACCAAAAGTTCCTGCATTTGCAGAGGGCAGGTGGTTCCATTTCGGAGAGTAACTGAGGAATACCTTTTATGATATTCTATAGCTATTTCCTCATCTAGACCGTAGTCTCACTGAAAGAAGGAACAGATCCATTTCATCTCTAGATTCTCTGGGGTGACTACTACAGAGCCTGAATTTTAGCTTTACAGCCACTGAAAGAGGCCTCAGTGGGATTTGTCCCCCAGTCCAGGAGCCCCTGTCCTGCATGTGAAGTCCCTGGTGGTACCTACAGGAATGCAGTGGGCAGCCAGCAGCTGGATCTCCAGCCACACACCCAGTAAGCTGGCTTCACATTTTGAGCCACTTTCGAAAGGAAATTCATCACTGGTGGTTTTTCCAGTCACGAGGGGGTGGGCTGCAGTCAGGCATGGTTTTTGGTATCAGATACAGGAAAATTAACACTGCAGGCACCAAAAACAGATCAAAGCCACTGATCAAAGATGTGAATCAGACAAGCACCACCACAGAAGTTCGGTATCTGTTCCTGGGGAGGAATCACCAAGCGGGGAGGTTACTGCAACAACCAGGTCAGAGGGAAACATGAGCAGCGAACATGCAGAGGTTTGCATGACCCACGTGGGAAGCAAAGGGCTGGGTGGGTCATCAGGGCTCAGGGAAACATAACTGGTACCAGTCACCGAGGCTCCCCAGCTTGAAAGCCGGCCCCCTTACCCAATGTGTACGTGGGGCCTGAGAGGCCACGGTCCTCGCTGATGCCAAGGAAAGGAGAAACCACCTGCTTCACCAGCTCCTCAAGCTGCAAATAACCCTCACTTGGGCCTGTGGGCTCGTGAACACTCTGGAAATAAACAGCCAAGAGAGACAGGTCAGTCCAAGTCACCATGGCCAGCGGATTCTGGCCACCCTCCCTCTACATTCAAAGCAGGCTGTATCCTTGTGGTTGAATGAAGGAAACCCAGGCTTGGAGCCCCAGGCACTGGTCCCGGGTGGCAGTGATGAGAACTGTGTGTGGCAAGCACCGTGGCTGCTGTGGTGGGATCCCACCCCAAAGCAGGGCCGGTGGGACTGTCCCCACCCCAGCTCCAGGGCTGAGGTCTGACCAGTCCCAATCACAGCCAGCTCACCCTCTCCGTCTCAATAACTGTTCTACACCAGGCACACAGGAGCTTTATGGAAGCACTTTATATGTTTCATAGCACCTGCCAACAACCCTCACCATCCCCCCTTTTACACACAAGGAAAGTTAAGACTCAGAAAGCTTATGTAACTTGCCCAGGAAAATACAGCTGGTAAGTGGCCAAAACCCAGGACTGGCACACAAGCTGCCTGGCTCTGAGCCAATCTTACTGCTCCTTGTTAACAGGCTAGAAAAGAAAGTGGGAGAGAATCTGGAAAAGACCAGAACAGCAGAAGAAAGGGAGCATCAACTGTGGACCAGACACACATTTAGTACCAAGATGAAGGGTCAGTTCAAAAGGACGGGAGTCCTCGGAGCTACAAGGAGCTGGAAAGTCATCGAGGGTTTCTAGAAAACCAGCTAACTCTGAAGGAAATCAGTTTCTTGCTGGAAAGGCGTGGAAGCCATGTGTTTGTGTGGAGGGCCTGCAAGAGAGCAAGGCTTCGTGGGCGCTGTGCTCAGCCCAAAGGGCCAGCTGTCAAAGTCTCAAAGAGGAAGAGATTTTAAATCACCTCGTTTGAAAAGAGAAAACTCTCCCCTGCACTGGAGTTTAGGAGCTGGGACCAAGAGTGGGGAGGGCCAGTCCTACAGGCTGGGTGGAGACCCCTGGGTGAAGCTCAAGCTCCAAGGAAGCTGGCTGATGTGGTACCTTGTCAGCTCCATCGCAGGGAGATGGAGGCAGCTGGGGGCAGTGGGAGGGAGGGCTGGCTTACCGAAACAAAAAAGAAGGCTGAGGAGGGGGCTATGAGGCAGAAGACTTGGTGGTTTCAGGACCGGGAAGGGGTCAGAATTGACGCAGAGGAAATGTGAGCGAGGCTGTCTGACCCTTGAGGGGGCTGCTGATGGGAGAAGACCTGAGGGTTTTTCATGTCCCTCAGCAAGAGCAGAAGCACTGGGGAAGGCCAGCAAGATGCCTCGCTTGATACTCAACAAGGACCTCCTGTAGAGCACAGGGAACTTTACTCAGTACCCTGCAAAAACCTATATGAGAAAATGACCTAAAAGATAAGAGATTCATGTACACCTGTAACTGAATCACTTTCAGTACCCCTGAAAGTAACACAACATTATAAATCAACTATACTGCAACATGAAACAAAAATTAAAAAAATAAAAACAGGTGGAATTTCAGAACTACTAATATGTGTAATGTGCTAAGTCACTCAGTTGTGTCCGGCTCTTTGCGACCCATGGACTGTCGCCCTCCAGGCTTCTCTGGCACAGAATCCTCTGGGCAAGAATCCTGGAGTGGGTTGCCATTTCCTTCTCCAGGGGATCTTCCCAACCTAGGAATCGAACCCGGGTCTCCTGTGTCTCCTGCACTGGCAGGTGGGTTCTTTGCCACTGGCAATGCTGCTGCTGCTGCTGCTGAGTCACTTCAGTCGTGCCCGAATCTGTGCGACCCCACAGACGGCAGCCCACCAGGCTCTCCGGTCCCTGGGATTCTCCAGGTAAGAATGGTAACCCACTGGAGTGGGTTACCATTTCCTTCTCCAATGCATGAAAGTAAAAAGTGAAAGTGCAGTCGCTCAGTCGTGTCCGACTCTTAGCGACCCCATGGACTATAGCCGACCAGGCTCCTCCGACCATGGATTTTCCAGGCAAGAGTACTGGAGTGGGGTGCCATTGCCTTCTCCGACCACTGGCAATACGGTATTACAAAAACTTGTTAAAAAAAAATAAGTATCTATCATAACTAACTGCAGAATCACATGTTGAGAAGAGAAAGGCTTCACTTAGGAAGGCACACGAGGCTCCCCACAAAGGCGAGGGGATCCTCCAGATGGCAGAAGGGAGAGGGGAGCCTTATTCATGCTCCCTGAGACCCACCCACAGCCTCAAAAGTAGAGTAGTTTCAGCCCCAAAACCACTATGGTTGGGTTTCAGAGCTGAGGACACTTTTATCTCATTTTTTCACACCTTGATATTTCTCATCTGCCTTCTTCCCACAAGACTCTTCCACTCTAGGATTCTTAAGCGCTAAACAAGAGAGGGATGCCGAGCGAGAAGAGGCAAGAAGTGGGAAGAAAATTCTGAGCTGCATCAGAATCCCTGGGCAGAGAACCTGACTTGCACACAGCCCTCTGGGAAGGAGCTGCCCTTGGCTTGGCTGCTGGACTGGCTATGTGTTTGCAAGGGTCAGCACAAGAGGAAAATGTGGGGTCCCTTGTTCAAAAATTAAGAATTTTCGGATGGTGATGAAAAGTGAAAGTGTTAGTCGCTCGGTCATGTCTGACTCTTTGCTACCCTATGGTCTGTAGCCTGCCAGGCCCCTCTGTCCACGGGTTTGTCCCAGCAAGAATACTGGAGCGGGCAGCCATTCCATTCTCCAGGCGGTCTTCCCAACCCAGAGATCGAACCCAGGTCTCCTGCATTGCAGGCAGGTTCTTTACCATCTGAGCCGTCAGCGAACAGAATTAAACCCAGCATGGGATCCTGTTGGTGGGGGGAACGGCGGTGGGGGAGGACCCTGGGGCACTGGCTGGCAGGGAGCATACCGGCTTGGGGCAGGTCCCCTCAGAAGACACCATTCTAGGACGGTCTCAGACCTGCCTGCGCCTGCCAGGGAGAATCACATCTCCAGGGTGGTCAAAGTCTCTGGTTTAGCCTCTTCCTGGACAGACTAAGGATAGGCCCTCATGACCCATGGGAGGAAAGGCTGAGCCCCTTGTATGTTTTGAGGAGGGAGGGGTTGGTTCAGGGCCGTTTTGGAAATGCACTGGGAAAGAGAAATGGCTCTTCTCTCTATAGGAGAGGTAGGCAGGGAAAAACCAGTCCCAGACCTCTTGATGCTGTGGACAGTCGGGGCCCAGGCAGAGAAAACAGCAGTTCTAGCTACCGGGGCCCAACTTCTCTGCAGCAGGGATAGTCTGAGGGAAATGCAACCTGTACGTTTCCTTTAGATCCAGAAGCTGCCACCCCTGCCACCCCTGCCACCCAGAGTTAGTCCTGGGCTGGGGAAAGACCTGCCTTTGTCACTGTCACACCCCCAGCCTCTGGCTTCCTGACTCCCAGAGGGTAGAAGAATATGTCCCAGGAGGCCCTCAGGGAAACGATGCCAAATTCCCCGTGTTAAAGGGACCATCGCTTATGGGGCATCTCCAAGTGTCCTGGGAGACCGCGGGAAGAGAGGGACCCTGACAGTGCTCGCTGCACGCACAGCACATGGACAAAGGAACGAGAACGTGACGGGTGACACTAAAGAACACGAAACTGAGCCAGGGTGCTCCAGCCACAGGGCCACTTCCCTCATCCTGCAGTGATGTCTCCGTCGCGCCTCACCTGCAGGATGAGCAACATCTGGACGATGGATGAGGGCGGCTGGGGCTGCGCAAGCAGCAGCAAGTCCTCCAGCTTCACCTTCAGCAGCACCAGGTCGCGGAAGCCCAGCAGGGAAATCTGGCGGATGGTCAGCTCCTGGCCCTGGCGGAAGAGAAAAGGCAGCGGCAGGAGGTGAGAGCTCGTGGGATCTGTCACCAACCACGTGGGAGCCAGGACCACAATCAGAGGGTGGGACCACTGTCTCCAAGGCCCAGGGGGGCTGTTGAAGAGAATAGTTGACCCCTGTTCCTTCAGAATGAAAGCTTCCTTTAAGATAAGGTATGACTCATGGGTTCAAAAAGATCCATGTGCCCCAATGTTCACAGCAGCTTTATTTATAACAGCTGAGACATGGAAACAGCCTAAATGCCCATAGGCAGATGGCTGGATAAAGAGCTGTGCACACACACACACACACTGGAACACTACTCAGCCATTAAAAGAATGGAATTTTGCCATTTGCAACAACAAGGATAAATCTGGAGGGTGTTTATGCTAGGTGAAATCAGTCAGACAGATAAGGACAAATGCTATACCTTATCACTTACAAAACAAACTAATGAATATAGCAAAACAGAAACAGACTCATAGAGAACAAACTAGCGGTTACTAGTGAGGAGGGAGAAGGCAGTGGCACCCCACTCCAGTACTCTTGCCTGGAAAATCCATGGACGGAGGAGCCTGGTAGGCTGTAGTCCATGGGGTCGCTAAGAGTCGGATACGACTGAGCGTCTTCACTTTCACTTTCCACTTTCATGCACTGGAGAAGGAAATGGCAACCCATTCCAGTGTTCTTGCCCGGAGAATCCCAGGGACGGGGGCGCCTGGTGGGCTGCCGTGTATGGGGTCGCACAGAGTCGGACATGACTGAAGCGACTTAGCAGCAGCAGCAGCATCAGTGAGAAGAGGGAAGGGGCAGGTGTAACACAGGGGTAAAGGATGAACAGGTACAAACTACTGGGTATAAAATAAATAAGCTACAAGGATATATTGTACAGCACAGGGAATATAGCCAGTATCTTACAATAACTGTAAATGGAGTACACTCTATAAAAACATTGAATCACTGTATTGTAAACCAATACTGTATCATTGTAAACTAATACTGTAAATCAATTATACGTCAGTAAAAAAAGTAAGGTGTGACTCAACCTACCCAAATGACCCAAAGGTATACAAGACACATATATTGAGGGTCGTGCTGTGCTGTGAGTGGTCAGGAAGGAGGAAGAGGAGGAAAAAGGAGGAAAGATAGACAGCGCCTCCCTTCACTCAAGGCTATGTCCTCAGCTTCAGCCATTCAATATCTGTGGATCTATCATATGCCAGGCAAAGAAGGAAATATAGGACCTGTTAAGACTCTTCTGCCAACACAAGTAACATAGGAAGAAAAATCACTGAAGACGTAGAAGAAAAGGATTTGTTCAACCACGTAGATAGGGGCTGAGGATGAAAATAGTGACTGATAATTCTAAGAGCTGATCCTTATCTTAGTAAGGCTAAGTAAGACCCTTACCTCTGACAATGTGCTGGGCTTGATTCTCAATATGCTCGATATAAATGGCACATTTAATCCTCATGACCACTTCTGAGATAGATACTGTAGTAAAACCCAATCCACAGAAGAACAACCCTATACCCAGACTGACAGGAATTTACCCAAAGTAGAGCTGGATCTCAAAGATAAAGTATTTGATTCTAGAGCTCCTAAAGCTTCCCAAAACAGGAAGGGAAAGGAGGACCCATTCCCAGATACTCCTTTCACATGTGTACACAGCACATACCCCAGACTGGCTGGTCTTAAAGAAGATGAGATATCATCAGGGTATCCTCCCAAAGGGATGTGGCCTCCCATTCCTCAAGGTGGTCAAGGTTTAAGGAAGTTTTGCACTTCCTATAACTCCTTAGGGTTTACAGAGACAGGCAAGAGTGGTTTTGCCATTCTCACAGCCCCCTACTCTCCAGTCCCAAGAGATACACCCCACCCACACCTCACAGGCTCAGTTTAACCATTTCTTCTCTTAATTTTTTTTTCTTTAGTTCTAAGTTTTTTCTATTTTTTTTTTTTTTTTTTTGGCTGCTTGAAACACGCAGGATCTTAGTTCCCTGACCAGAGATCAAACCCGTGCCCCTGCAGTGGACGCATGGAGTCTTAACCACAGACCACCAGGGAAATCCCTAACCACTCCTTGATTGCCTTCTCTGGCCACCCCCAATGGTGGTGGTCACCCCACCTTTCCCAAGGTCCTACAATTTCTATTCTTTGCACCACATCTTAGCAGTTGGCACTGACTGCCTATCTCATAGGTGTCTATGCCCTTGCTTCCGCTCCAGGACTCCATTCACTCTACAAGACGGAAAAAGGCAGGCAAGTTTCCACACCCTTGAATACAGTGGGCACTCAAACACCTTTATCCAGTAAGGAAGCAGGTCTCACGCAGACACTTACGCAGCAAGTTAGTGTCTAGACTAACAGACGCCCCGAGGGTGTTATTACCAGTAGTAAGAGCCCAGGGGTTCTCCAAGTGGGGTATCTGTATCAGCAGCAGCACTTGGGAAATTGTGGGTCGGGGAGGTGGATGAGGCAACAGCATATGTTGCCATATCTTACAGTTTTTCTTAAAAAAAAAAAAATTTTTTTTTTTACTTAATTATTTAGCTGCTCTGGGTCTTAGTTACAGCATGCACAGTCTTCACTCTTCACTGCTGCTCGCGGGGATCTTTAGCTGTGGCAAGTGAACACTTAGTTGCGGCATGAGGGAGCTAGTTCCCTGACCAGGGACTGAACCCTGGCTCCCCTGTACTGGGAGCGTGGAGTCTTAGCCTCTGGACTACCCAGGAAGTCCCAGATCTTGCAATTTTTTAAAAGAAGCAGGACAGTGTCATCCTCAGATCCACACAACTGGGCTCCTGCCTGAATCTGGGGCTAAGGGAGCCCTTCTTGACCCTCCAATACCAGGGCCAAGCCCACTCAGCTTCCTCACTCCCCACTCTAACTCCATCTAGCAGGGAATTCCCTGGCAGTCCAGTGATTAAGTCTCTGAGCTTCCACTGCAGAGGGTGAAGGTTTGATCCCTGGTCCTCTAGTCAAGGAACTAAGATCCTGCATGCCTCGAAGCATGGTGAAAAAAAGAAAAAAACCCATCTGGGTATCTCTATCTTGGAATTCCCTGCTGACACAGTCTTAAGAAGGACCTAGGTCTACACCCCTTCTCCAGTAGGGCTGCCAAATAAACCAGAGGCTGTCCAGTTACATTTGAATAACTTTCTAGTATAAGTATGTCCCAAATATTGCATTATTATTTACCTGAAATTTAACTCAGCATCCTGCAGGTCAATTTGTGTTATCTGGCAACCCTGCCTCCCAGGCGTGTCGTCTTAAGACCCACCGCTGGCCGAGGAGGGAGTATTGCAGCGAAGGGACAAGTTTGTGGACACAGAGGGTGAGCCATCCACAGAAAAGCTATAAATCCTCTCATGGGGGCGCAGCAGGGAGCCAAGGGTGGGATGAAAACAGCAGTGGGCTGCAGGCCACATGCTTCTACTGGGATTGCTAGGGGCAAACCGGAATTGGAAAATGGGACTCTGAAGGCATAATCTCCAGATTTTAAAATATTTGACATGTATTTAAAAGAATCCAGAATTCCTTTAAAACAGCATTCAGAGCAAACAAAGACCGTGGGCCCTTACCCCTGGCACAAGGTAATTCCTACCAATGGCTTCACATCTAATCTTACCTGATTGCATGCGAAGCCTTAACCCCAATGGGAAGAGCTATTGTGAGCACACAGCAACGGAAGCCTATGACAGACATGTACACTTTGGAGAAGAACATCTATTGGTCAGTCTGCCTGAGGGCATGTCCATTCTGACCAGGCACTGACCAATCCTGTTCTTGGCCCCTGCAGGAGGGTGGAGGGAAACCAGCACACGGTAGAAATGAGCTGAGCTCGCAGAATAAGAAGCATACGAGATGCTGTTCATCTCATACTCTAAATTTCTTATTCTGCAAGAGATGAAACGGAGCCATGCTCAGAGATGGGAAATGAGTTTGCCCACATTCAACTACAGATTCCCAGTCCGCAGTTCTTTCTGCTACATCATGGGCCTTCTCGTCTTCAGGAAATCGCTTTCGGAGAGCAAGGAACACTACTCCTTTCCCGGAATTTGGGAGTCACAGGAAACTTGCCAGACAACTGTGCTTCAAAGAAAATGGGGAGGGGAAAAAAGGAAAGAAAAGGGGAAAAAGTCTCCTTCCGCTATCTTCCCTTACTTCTGAAAAGTAAGAAGAAACAAACCACTCTAAGATACAGACATACTCAAAACCAGGAGGGAAAGGAGAGCCTACAAATTGCTAGGTATGCAGGCACTATTTGCTGCTTGAGGTTAGATGCTAAATATAGAGCAGAATGCCCTCCAAAGATGTCCGAGGTCCTGATCCAACTCCGGCAGTGCCCGGGCTCCTGGTTTTCCCCCATTCGCTGGCAGGCCCCAGGGGGCACCAGTCAAGGAGTAAGACAGACTGCCCAGGCCGGCAGATGATCGTTCCCCAGTGAGACTGACCTGAACTGGATAGAATATGGCCTGCAGGGTGGGGAGAGTCTCAGTGAAGAAGTGGTCCCAGACTTCAGCCAGAACCTCAATGCGATTTTCACCTACACGAGGGCGAGAAGATGGGAGGGGAGAAAGAAAGAAAAGAATGTGGTCATTACTCACAGGAGTGATTGGGGCAGTTCCTAGTCAAACGGCGCACAGGCGGGGGTGTGTGTGGGAAAGCTCATTACTTACATTGGATCTCTAAGTTCTACTACAGTAAACATGGAATGGGATGGGAAGGTGATCAAGAATATGCAAATATGCCTTCTCTTCCTCAATCCACAAAAGGGAGCTGAATTTTGAAAAGCACATAATAATTGCAATCATCATGAGAATGGTTACAACATGATCAGGCCCTGTGCTAGACTATTATCTATAAGCAATCTCATGAATGGACGCTATTACCCTGCTTTACAGCTCAGACATGCCAGGTATCTGGGCTCAAAGGAACACAGGTAGAAGGCCAAGCTGGGCTTCCAGAACCCATGTTCTTGCCCATATAACAAGATCAAGTGCACAGTTATAGATTATCTTTTTTTTGCAATCACTAAGACATTGGTTTTTCAGTCTAGATTTGAGCTATCACTTGAGAAAGATGGACAGAGGACTTAGAAACTATCACCTGCACCCACTGTAACTCTCTGAATGGTCATCTGCAAAACATAGCCGCCACCTGACGCCGTGTCTATCCACACTCCTGGATGAGGAAGCCTAAGTCCTGGCAAGCGCTCCCCCAAGGCTAGATGGACACAGGTCACCCAACACCACCTGAAGGCTGTTTGAGGAAATTTTGCACCTGCAGGAAAGGCGGGCACTAGCAGAGGGGAGTCTGTACAGTGGCTGCTGTTTAATGACCTAGATAACAGAGCTGACTGGGCACTGTCTCTGCCCAGCTGAGGCAGGGAAACTGGGTCAGCCAAGATTAGACACTGAGAGATGCGTCTGGCAATACGTTGCCAGATCCACTGAACAGATCTTGAAAGATTCACTTAGCGATGTCCATCTATTAGTTTAATGGACAACAAAAGCAGTGGCTGGGAGAGAGAACAGAATGAAGCCATGACTTTAGCTGGCAGGACCAAAGGTGTTCTGATTTTAAAAGTCAGAGTGAAATACACCAGGGAGAATGCAAATCCATAACACCTCTACTCTCCTTTGTAATTAACCAAGAGCTAATTACACTCTGTTGGAATCACTCATTCACTCCTCTATCTCCTCCACTAGAACGGGAGTAAGGGCACCAGCCCCGTTTTCCTGTTCACCTTTCTACTTCTAGTGCTTAGCATGGTGCCAGACACATTGGTAATTCAGTGTTTGGAAATCTTTGATTGAATGAATGGCAAGTATTGAGTATATGCTGCTGCTGCTGCTAAGTCACTTCGGTCATGTCTGACTCTGTGCGACCCCATAGACGGCAGCCCACAAGCCACCCGCCCCCGCTCCCTGGGATTCTCCAGGCAAAAACACTGGAGTGGGTTGCCATGAGTATATAGGTTTTTGTAAATGCCAGGGCTGGTGAGTGGAAGGAAGTTACCTTTTAACCTGGGACAGGTTACATTTTAATATGGGACAGGACAGAGCAGGCAGGATTTAATAGTAAGCTCCAACATTTTCATTTGCTCTTAGATAAAGAAAACCACCATGGCAACCTGGCTGGGGAGAGTCTGTTTCCTTTTTCTGTATCTTCATCCTCTTCTGAATTCCCCTCCTATGTGAATTTTATTTCAGCCCCTTACACTCACCATCCTCCCTCCATGCCACAGGGCTTTTGCACATGCTAGTTCCTTTGTTGAGACTATTCTCTGCCTTCTCTGTTTGCCTAACCTACATCTGTTTATCTCCATAAACAGATGAAGTGTTCATCTTCTTCATAGTTTCAACTCCAGCATCACTTTCACAGAAAAGTCTCCCCCATTGCTCAAACCCCCGTTACGGATTGTACTCTTAGTACTTGTCTCAGTTACGGTTTTATATTTGGTGGTGATTTGATTAATACATGCCTCCACTACCAGGCTGTGAGCACCTTCAGGATTTGTAATCTTATGAAGTTTTGCTCACCACTGTGTTCCCAGCACCTAGCAAAGCACCCGGCATAGTAGATAATCAATAAATGTCTGAATGAATCAATCAGTCACCATCCTCTTTTCAAAGGCAGGTTTGCTAGTTCACTGCAGGGGGGAGTCAGGAAATCAAAAGGACAGTCTGCAACATTAGGTCATGCTGGTGCCTAAAGCTGAAATGAACCCCAACACTTGGAGAGAGTGTCTCAAAGGAGAAAAGGCTATGCCAGCTCCTTTACTGATGGCCCTTACCCCGAGCCTTCCATCACAGAGACAGGCAGAGGCCCTGCTGACTAGAAAGATGGGACAGAAAGCCTGCTGCTTGGTGCTCCTCCTACTTTCTCCCCTTCACCTCCAGGACGGAATACTCATTGGCACATGCAGTCATCATTCAACCCGGCAGCGGGAAGGTGCCTCTCCTGGGAACCTGGGTCTAATTGTTGGCTGCAAACTTCAGAGAGGAATGGAGGTTTTGGAAAGTGTTCAGAGAAGAACATCAGAGAGACAAGCTAAACAGAGTAGCCTGGGGAGGAAAGAGTTAATGGGAGGAGGTGACTCCACCTCCAAGAACAGCCCCCAGGTCAAGGGCTTAGTCCCCTACAAAGATGAAAGGAGTCTGGATGGAAGCTTCTAGATGATTATCTTATTACAAACTGTCCTCTAATTGCCACAGAGGTTTAGATCACCAGAGGTGTATAGAGGTCTGAGAAATTCTTTAAAGCCAAGGTCACTAAAGCTCTCAAAAAGATTACTGAAATTAACAAGGTATATTCTGCCTATGAAAGAGAACCACATGTCTAGGGGCTGCCTCTGTCCCTTCTGCAGCCATCAGTCAGGGTGGACGTGTATAAGTCAGGTTGATAAAGTACAGGTTATTCAATGATAAGGCAGATTCCAAACTTGATTTTATAGCAAAACACTTTCATCCAATAAAATATTTCTTGGAGTTATAACATACAAAATTAATACGTAGAGATGTTCTGGTTGAAGATGTAAGAGCGCCTTCACTGTGCAGAAAGGACCCTGACACCCAACCCACAGGACAAGAAGGGACCCAGCAAGAACATCCCAGCCACGGCCCCCAAGTCATGCTTTGGAGCAGAAACACAGAAACTTGGATGCTCCTGTTTCTCCTATCAAGCTCTGCACCTCAGTTTTCACTCTCCATGTAGCTAGGTTGAGTATCACCTGGGTGACCGTCAACTTTCCCTTTTAAGGTCCCTTGAATCTGTTTTGCTCAGGATCTTGTTCATAACTCTGGTTATCCACATTTCCAGGAGCATATAACTCTCCAAATGACTCACAAACAACGTGGTTGAAGATGTGGAAGCCACCCACCTTTCACGCCTGGGTACTAGCCCCACTCCAAAATGCAAAAAGGCCATGAAGCTCTCAACGCAACTGCATTCGAGGGAAACATGGCTGCAGGTTCAGTCAACTCTTGAGTAGACAGAGGTTAATTTCGAACCTCTGGTTTTTCAAAGTCTTGGTGAGCACTCACTGTGTGCCAGGCCCTGGGACTTTCCAGGGTCAATTGCTCACTTTTTTTTTTTTTCCTACTTTGTCTTTCTAGGAGACACGGACATAAGTGTCTTTCCCAGAGAAGGGGAGGAGAAAAAGGGATGGTCTACTGCCTGATATGTCTGAATCTAGAAGTAAACTTGATCAACAGATAGAGGTCTCTAGGCTGGAGCAGAAAAAAAGAAGGAACCAGTGTGCACACTTACTATGTGCCAGGGACAGCACTGTGCTGGTTCTACTCCGATATCCCCTACAATCCCTAGGTCCATTTTATCATTTAAAACATTATTTGAAAAACCAAGACTCAAAGAGATGAGAAACTCGCCAAAAGTCACCCAAGAAGTAGGTGGCAAGCTACAACCAGGATCCAGGTTAACAGGAGCTGACAGTAACCATCAATGGCACCATGGGGTCTATTGGCCAACTCTTGCCTTCATCCCAGCTCCCAGCTCCATTCAATGCCTTTCTATCAGTTAGACTCTAGAATCTTTTAAGGCTGGGGAAATTTTCTTTGCTTATTAAATCTTACCCCACTGAGTGAGTGCCTGCTACGTCTCCCTCAAATGAGTGGACCATCTGACAGATACGACCTCAAGAAACAGTGAAAGTCTACTCAGTCATGTCTGATTCTTTGTGACCCCATGGACTGTAGCCTGCCAGGCTCCTCTGTCCATGGAATTCTCTAGGCCAGAATACTGGAGTGGGTAGCCATTCCCTTTTCCAGGGGATCTTCCCAACCCAGGGATCGAACCCAGATCTCCCACATTGCAGGCAGATTCTTTACCATCTGAGCCACCAGGGAAGCCCCGAGAAACAGTATAAAGGTCAAGAGGAAATAGCCTGGATCAGACCAGAGGGAACAGGATCTACAGTATAATGTATTCCTTCAAAGGAGACCCCTGGCGTACATCTCGTGAAAACCAGCCCTCAAGGGGGTCTCCCAAGAGGCCACCCTAATTCCCCCTCATTTCTCAGTCTGACTTGTACCGCCAGGAGTGGCTGACTCAAACTGAAACGCTGCCGCCTAGCTAGAGAAGAGGCGGCTGGGGTGACTCACGTGCTTGGAGCCTGCCTCTCTTGGACAGACTCATTTCAGCTGTCCACGCATCAAAGGCTGAGTCAGAGTTCCCACCAGACGGGGGCTGCCTTGTACTTGCCTTCACACAGCTTGATCTTCTCCTCCACGAACAGCAGTCCTTTTGCTAGAAGCTGGTTCTGCCGAAAGAGAACAAAGGACACAAGACTTCACTGCGTGACTAACCCTTGTGCACTCTAGATGGGTGAAGGCATGGAGTTCTAGGCACTTGGACACTGTCATGCCTCCAGGCTGAAGAAGCCTTCGGTCCTCTAGGAAGGCTGAGGCTTCAGGAGGAGTCAGCGAGACAGCCCGTCACAAAGGAAGGAGACAAAAGCCAAACCCAACCGGCATTCCCATCCCTCCAACCAGGGAAGACGTGACCACAAGCTTGGCTGGACTGTCTGGAAGAACTGGGGTGGATACCCAATGTCCTTTGAGCCCTTCATATAAACTCAGAAAGTGGAGCGTGGAGGCAATGGGAAATTATGCAGAAATGACAGACTTTTTATAAAAACTGACAGTTTCTCAAGCTAGCATGAAAGAAACGGCAGCAGTGAGTATGTGTCCCTCAGTGAGTGTGTGCATGAGAAAGTTGTGGAAAAACAGAGTAAGATGAAGTCCCTTTGCAATTGCAACTAACAACTGTTGGGAGTTTTGCAGATATCACAGAATATTTATTCTTCATCTCATCTAATTCTGACCCTCCCAATAATCTGATCAAGTTGGTGCTATTAACCCCTGACTTTACTGATGGTCAGGGTAGACTTGCCCACAGGAGACAGACTCAATCTTCCTGGCTCCACCAGTCAGGTTCTTTCTACTCTGCCTTGCTGCCTTCCAGCAGGTCTTCCCACCCAGATCGCCTTCTTCCCTCAAAAGGCTACAGCTGGTCCCACACAATGTAGGAAGCTTTTCCAAAGGTTACAGAATCTCAGAGATGCCTCACCACTTACCTCACATCTTTAGATGATCAAAGACCTGTGCTTATGGCGTGGGGGATCCACAGTGGTATATATCCTACCAAAAACCTACGCATTTCTTAGTGTTCTCCTTTAGAAAACCCTAAAACCCTGTTACCATGATGGTGAGAGTGTACATGGCAGAGAGGAAAGATCAGACAGGTGTTCAAGTCCAGCTCAGCCACTTTCTAGCTGTGTGATCTTGGGCTTCCTTTCCTGAGACCTGAGCCCCTCATCTATAAAATAGCATCATATCAGCAATATCATAAAGTTCTTATAATATTATAAATATACACACAGGGACTTCCCTGGCAATCCAGTGGTTAAGACTCCAAGCTGCCAATGCTGTGGGCGTGGGTTTGATCCCTGGTTGGGGAACTAAGATTCCACATGATGTATGGCACAGCCAAAAGATTAAATACATACACACACACACACACACACGTACACGCACACACACACACACAGTAATCAGTGGTAATGGGCAGTAACGACAATTGTTGCTCTCTTAACCCAACTATTTTCACAAAAGGACAGGCGGGTAAAGAGATTCAATAATGAATGGACCTACATCAAATATATTAAAGTAGTTTATCAAAGGCACTACCACGTTCCTG
Source organism: Redunca redunca (assembly GCA_006410935.1). Taxonomy (NCBI): domain Eukaryota; kingdom Metazoa; phylum Chordata; class Mammalia; order Artiodactyla; family Bovidae; genus Redunca; species Redunca redunca. The sequence continues at coordinate 562,801 of SJYQ01000899.1, forward strand.
TGACTAAGACACATATATGGAATTTTATAGACCCAATTAAAATTGCCAAGCTATAACCTAATTTGAAAAGTAATTAGCCATCATTTAGTTTCAAGATGGAACCCCAACTCAAAGTTACAGCGACACCCTATAGGAGTCCACCAACTCTGTTAAAGGGAAAACGATCGATTCCTTTCCTAGGAATGATGGAACAAACAAGTAACGATGGTGAAACTCTGTGTCCTCTACCTTCCACCAAGCACACGAATCCCAGAAGCAAGAAAAATACCGCAGCACCACTGAGATGACCAAAATCAGGACTTTGTGCCACCGTATCTGGGCAGGAATGTAACCAACTGCCACCAAATGGCTCTGAGCAAAAATCCCAATTCAGGCCTGAAGTCTGTGCCCTGGTCCCTTTCACTGGCCCAGAGGACGGTCTTAGGAGGTCCCCAGGCGCTCTGTGCGAGGAGTCCTGATGCCTTGCTCTCCATCACTGCCTTCAATGCCAACACGGATACCCAAGCCTTCTTCCAAAATAGCCACAAATCCTCCTTAATTTCAAGTTTCTGAGATTTACCTCCAAATGTACAAGAGACTCCTCCCTGTGATTCAGGTTTCATAATTATGTTCCTGCACTGTAATTATTTACCTTTTAAAGGTGGGCCGGGTCCAAGGCACCGAGAGAAATAAAAGCCTAGTCCAGGTTATATCATGAGTCAGTGATAGTCAATATATCCCATGTGTCAGGATTTTAGGTTCTTAGGGGTGAGGACCATGTAATTTAAGTTACCTGGCTTGAAGAACAATGCTTAAAACATGGTAGAAGCTAATAAATATTCACTGAGTACCTATTGCCTGTTTGGATGTTACAAACCATTTTTGCTTTTAAGAAATCAAGGTAAGTGATAGAATGTTTTTAAGAAGAGAGAAAGTGATGCAAGTCCCTAAAATTCTGGTGCGCAATAGGCTGTGTGCTCAGTCGTGTCCTACTCATTGTGACTGTAGCCCACCAGGCTTCTCTGTCCATAGAATTTTCCAAGCATAAATACTGGAGTGAGTTGCCATTTCCTGTTCCAGGGAATCCTCCCAACCCAGGGACTGAACCCAAGTCTCCTGGGCTCCAGCATTGGCAGGTGGATTCTTTACCACTGAGCCGACTGGGAAGCCAAAATTCTAATGCCCTTAGGCATTTGTACATTCTGCTCTTATTTTACAAATGGCATTTTCTTCCTTTGATGAAAACTACTTTGCATCTTACTAGACAAACTTTAAAAATGGCATAGGCTCTCCTTCCTGCTCTCTTCCAGGTCCTCCCCCTACAAGGAGACATTTTGGGAATATTTTTTAAACTAAGGAAGTCATTAGTGTATTATGGAAGAAATGGAAAAGAAAACATTCTTGTTAAATTTCTCGATACATAGCATAGAAATTCTGTAGCTTAGGTTAAAATAAGAGTAACAAAATCCTGAGGTGAAAAGGGGCCTTCAGAATCATCTAGTCATTCTCACCTCTCCCCAGCCCTGTGGTCCAAATCAAATGGTCACACACAGTTTCAATAATTTTTTAGGTTGGACCCATCTTCCAAATGCTAGAACACCTTTCAAAAGCATCTTAAAGAAAGCATTTGTACTCCTAGGCTTTGTAGATTTTGCTCTTATTTTACAGTTGAATAAACTGCAGCTAGAAGTACAATCTCCATCTTTTATTTGGCATGTGCTAAGTGAATTCGGATCTTTTGGGCTAGCCTGGCCCTCAGCCCCAGCTCTCTGGAGAATCACCCGCCACCTACTCAGTGGCACTCGGCCCCCTCTTGCATGCTTGAGCCCTTTGAACCCAGCCTGCATCTCCGGCTATGCTGACTGGCCAGGTGCCCACCCTCCGACCCACCTGAGTCTCAAACTGAGCCAATCGATTGCTCTCCTGGGAATTGTAATCAACCAGGCCGTCCCTTTGATCCAAAGGGCCCTGTAATCCTAAGGTCCCAGTGCTTTGAAAGGCTCTGCAGTTGCCTTCCTCACTTCGTAATATTTTTATTTTTGAATCTGTGTTTTTTTTTTTTTTTTTAAAGAGAAGGCTGATGGGGCAATGGAGCTCACCCCAGGGGCTTGACTTCAGCTCACTTGTGGTCTTGTCTCCTACAGCCACCCCAGGAGGGTTTTTAGGTCCCTGCTCCCCACCCCCTGCTGTTCCTCGCCTGCCAATCTCCCCTGCCCTGCCCCACCACTGCTGTCATCCTACTCCTAAGGTGATGACAGGGTCGTGTCGGTGGGGGCCCAGGCCCTGGTGCCTTACAGCATCTTGCAGAAAGCCAGGCGGCAGACCTCCCTGGGCTGGCAGAGCTCTGGCTGGAGTGCTGGTGACTCAGTGGGGGCCTCTTGGCCACCCCGGATCTATTTACCGAGACTGTGAAGGTTATAACTCCTGGGGGTCCCCTGTCCATGGTGGGTTGCAGCTGCAGGTCCATGGGAAGGGAAGTGCCTTCCACGCCCTGGTAGCAACCACATTTGCATTCTGCACCTGCTAATGATGAAGCCCACCCTGTCTGCTGATCACTTCACCGAATGGACATCTGTGCAGCTTAAAATGGCTGAGACTTAAAGAAAAAAGAAGAGAAAGACAGCCTGGATTCAGAGACCTATCTTATCTTTCTAAGCGTCTGTTCCCCCTGGCCTCACCTGCCAGTATTCCCAGCCCCAGATAAACACCTGACTCTAGAAGGTGCTGAGAAAATGTCTGTATGGGAACAGAGCTGGAGAAGATCCCGACTTTCCTCTTGTCCCACTTCTTGCCCAACGGCACCAACCCCATCACCTCCCAACCCAAAGGCTTTGAGCCAAAAAACCAGTTATATTCAATAGCAGCCACCTAGGAAATGGGCCAGTTGTTACTTAATGCAGCCCCCATAAATGAACTTGGACGGGGAATACATAGCCCTCTAGTGAAGTGGCAGAGGATCCAGAAGGAAAAAAAAAAACCCAGCTGACCTGTGTTTATGAAGATGTTGAAAATGGGCTGCCAGCAGAAGAACAAGGCTCCAAGGAAAAAATGCAAAAAAATAAAACACAGCAAAACAAGGATGTCTGTGCAAAAGTAGCCAAAACTATGCAGTCTTCAGTGGATTGAGAAGATTCAGCTCATCCTGGGTAATCCTGGACAGTGGGCAGAAGGAGTTGGGGAGGACAGAGAGAGTGGGCCTGTGACGACTGCAGGGCTGCTCCCGGACCCGGCCAGGACTCAGGAAGATGAAGAACCAACAAGCTAGGGGTTGGGGTGAATGATGCCACTTCCACACAAGGCAGGAGCTCTGTGAATGCTCAAGGCTGCTAACCATCCATTGCTTCTGGTGCTTTAGCAGTGATGATGACAGTAAGAACAGAAAGGATGACAGGAGGGGTAATGTTGGTTTTTACTCTTTGTCAGGCTCTGTATTGTATCCTTAGAATGCGTGATCTCACTTTACCATTACCACAAACTGATACCCTTTATACAGAAGAAGAAACTGAGGATCAGAGAAGTGAAAGTGAAAGTCTGTTGTGTCTAACTCTTTGCAACCCCATGGACTATAGAGTCCATGGAATTCTCCAGGCCAGAATATTGGAGTGGGTAGCCTTTTCGTTCTCCAGGGGATCTTCCCAACCCAGGGATTGAACCCAGGGCTCCCGCACTGCAAGCAGATTCTTTACCAGCTATGCCACAAGAGAAGCCCAAGAATACTGGAGTGAGTAGCCTAACCCCTTCTCCAGTGGATCTTTCCAACCCTGGAATCAAAACACGGTCTCCTGCATTGTAGGCAGATTCTATACCAACTGAGCTATCAGGGAAGCCCTAAGGTTCAGAGAAGCAACTAGCAAATGTGAGACCAGAACTTGCATCCAGGTTGGTTGGAATCCAAAGCCCAAATCTCTCCCCCAGCATATGACTCTGTTTTACTTCAGCAATGATAATTAAAAAAAAAAATACTAAGGTGAACAGCTATCATTCCTTGATGGCTCACTTTCATTATACAAAGTACTTGATATATGTCATCGCCTCCAGTAACAGGCAACAATCTTTTGAAGTAGGTACTGTGATTACAGCTAGATTACCACTAAGAAAACTGAGTTTCAGAGAGGCTAGGTAACATGCCTACAGTCACACAGCCAGAAAGTGTTCTGGCAAGGACTGGGATTCAGACCTTCCTGGCAGAAAGGCTGGTGTTTTTAGGCATCACACTCTTCTGCCCTGTCAGCTGGGAAGGTTTTCAATGCCCTTGCCCACAAAGGAAAATAGATGAGATCCATCTGGTTCAGATACGGTGGGGAGGTCAGCTTGGCAATTTCAGGCTATGTAACTAGGTTCCACCAAAACTTTCATTCTTCGGAGTCATTGCTGCTGCCCAATCCTGCTACAGCTTCTCAACTTCTGCCTGTCCGAAAGGGCTTTCCTGGGGCCTCCCTCTCCACTGTGCTAGGTTGCTTCAGTCGTGTCCAACTCTGTGAGACCCCATGGACTGTAGCCAGGTTCCTCTGTCCATGGGATTCTCCAAGCAAGAATACTGGAGTGGGTTGCCATGCCCTCCTCCAGGGGATCTTCCCAACCACATTCTGTATCCAGCAAGGCACACACCTGGCTCCCAGATGGATTCTATCCCCAGATAAGACATTCTTTCCTACCCCAGAAGGATTTGGCAGTAAGTATGTCACTCTGCCTATCAAGAACGTGTATTAACCAATAATTCCAGTCCAGGCATTTGTTTCCAGAGACAGCAATGTCTACAGAGGTTGTTGTCATTGGCATCAAGCCAATGATGGATTCATGGGCCACCTCCATTTTTTTCCCCTTTTGTGACTTTGAAAGTACAGCCATCATCTCTAAGGATGTCTACATTTCCTGTGAACCTGGATGTTTTCCTAGATAAGCAATAAAAAGTCTTATAAACAAAACTCATCCCCAGGCCCAGGGAGTTCTTAATAAACCAATGTGTAGGAGTGATGAGACCAGAGAGAAAGCCCCAGATGGGAGACTGAAGACAATTTCAAACTTGGTACAAATGCTAATTCTTCATTAGCATCATTTTGCTGGTAAAATTCACTGAAAGGGTGAATTGAGGCTTTTTTCAAGTTATTTTATGAGGAAGCAGGAAAACAGTCCCATGTCTATTTGGCTAGATACTGAAAATATAAAATTTAAAAGCACTGAAATTTTTCTTCTCCGAGGTTTTTCAGGGGATGTCTCCAGGGCGTTTTTAACACTTAGATTATATAATCCAAAAGATTTTTTCTCGTGGCCAGATGGCCTGGGTTTGATCTATGCTCTACCTTTTACTGGGCTTCCCAGGTGGCACTAGTGGTAGAGAAACACCCTGGCAATGCAAGAGATATAACAGACACAGGGTATGATCCCTGGGTCAGGAAGATCCTCTGGAGGGAGGGCATGGCAACCCTCTCCAGTATTCTTGCTGGAAGATTCCATGGACAGAGGAGCCTGGCGGGCTACAGTCCATAGGGTCACAAAAAGTTGGCCACGACTGAAGCGGCTTAGCATGCACGCTTTTATAAGCTGAATGATAGTGGACAACCTCTCTTTCCCCAGGTTCAGCTGCAATACGTGCTAAACGATAACAATGAAAATTTTCTCATCCTATGTCCGGAGGTCTACATAACTTAGTGCAGGAATGGCTCTCAGATCAGTTCTCAAGACTTGAGGGCACACAAGAATCCCTGAGGACTTGCTAAAACACAGACTGCTGGGCCGAACCCCAGTTTCTGATTCAGTTCATCTGAGGAGGGGCCTGAGGATTTGTTTATCTGACACTTTCTCATGTGATGCTGAAAATGCAGGTCTGAGGACCACACTTTGAGAACCAACAGCTTAGAACAATGCCTGACACATAAATGTTGGATAATATTAGCTTTTGCTACTATGATGGTGATTTTTGTCTTCCTTTAGTTGTAGAACAGCCTCCGAGAAAGGCGCCCTGCTGCTTTCCAAGTCTAACAATACTCTTCGGCCTTCCCACCTCAGTCTTTACTTCTCAGGCCACTGAGGTGCTAGGTGTCCTCATGTGTCCAGCATCTAGCTCTGTCTTCCATCCCTTCTCACACTGGTGCCCTAAACCCGTCTCCTGCCATTCCCAGCCTAGTCACCCAATTTTATCCATAATGGGTTTCCAAAAACACATACGGATATGGAACAAGACACTGACGTGTTATACAGGGGAGTTCTGTTCCCATAGAGCATTAGATGATAAAATCCCTAATTACACCTCATTTTTGGAGCTCATCTTCAAGTGATATATTTGCAGCATTTGGTATGTACATGTTCCTTCTTTAACAGTTGAACGTGTAATAACCTCATCTGACGAGGCTAAAGAGTTGCCATTTCAGCATGTCCACAGATTTCCATCTTTCTCTCACTTATATTAAGATTTATGGTTATCCATTTCAAGACACATTTTTCCATTTATCTCCATGAAATTGGAGGAAAGCCCAATAAAAAATTCAAATAATTGCACAAAATTCAAGTAATTGCCGAGGAGATTAAGCACAGCAGAGAGGCTGCGTGGTGGGCACCCCCACAGAGGCAGCCTGAAAGAGCCAGGGGTCCTCCTGGAAGCCCCCAGACTATGCCAACTTTTTCTCTCCCTTCTCAGCAGCCAAGGGAAGCGTTAGGCCGCCCCAGCATTCATAGACTCTGTAAGTAAGGCCTCTCTTCCAAGAGCTGGCCAAATTCAAAATGCAACCTCTAATGACCTTCTCACCTAAAGACACCATCCTCTCCCCATCTCTCCCATCTTCATCCTGGAGTTCAGCTCCTCTTGTTTAAAGCCCCTCTGGATCCTGGCTCCAATTTCACCTTCAAAGCAGTATATGGGAACTATCCCGCACTACCTGCGTGCTTGCTGAGTTGCTTCAATCATATCCGCCTTTTTGTGACCCTATGGACTGTAGTCCACCAGGCTTCTCTGTCCATGGATTCTCCAGGCAACAATACTGGAGTGGGTAGTCATTTCTTCCTCCAGGGGATCTTCCCGACCTAGGGATCAAACTCGAGTCGCTTATGTCTCCTGCAACGGCAGGCTAGTTCTTTACCACCAGCACCACCTGAGAAGCCCTCCTAGTTTATCTTTTTTTCCCATTTCAGGAATCATTCTAGCCTTCCCAAGTGAATTAAAGAAGAGTTTAGACTTTTGTACCCTATTCCATTTGGGTTTGGAAATTGCAAAAACCATTTCCCCAACTCTTTATTGTTTCTCCACCCTAATTTTTCTGGATTCTTATGAGCCCTATCTTTGTACCTAAACAATGTATTTATTTGGGGCCTGTTTTTAAGCCTTTACCTTCCACTCAGGGCTTCAGCTAACATAATGTTCTGTATTACCTGTATGGATGTATCTAGAGCCCTGCACTTCAATTTCATACTCCACGGTGACCAGGACGCTTCTATGGGTCTCTCCTTCAGCTTCCTGCCATGTGCCCCATGCCCTTGATGAATCCTCTCTGACAGTGGTGATTTAATGGGAAACTGGCCTCCTGGGACTCACAGATATGAGAAGAAGATGGAAACGTTCGTATCACACACTACCAGGCCATCTGTGACCTGTTGACAAGTGTGGTTGCCAGATTTCCCCTTTTGCTAGGTAGTGTCTTATTCAAGGGCTTCCCAGGTAGCTCAGCGGAAAAGACTCTGCCTGCCAATGCAGAAGATGCAAGAGATGTGGGTTCAGTCCCTGGTTTGGGAAGATCCCCTGGAGATGGAAATGGCAACCCACTCCATCATTCTTGCTGGGAAAAATCCCATGGACAGAGAAGCCTGGTGGGCTACAATCCATAGGGTCACAAAAGTCAGACACGACTGAGTGACTAACAAATCTTGTTGAAAGTCACTGACTACACACTGAGTTTCTGTATCAAGCAAAACTCTGGTTCCACCAAAAATAATTTAACTTTCTGGGCTTGAGGAAAAGCTTCCAACAGACACAACACAGCCAGCAGATGCAGGAACACAGAAAGTGCTATCTGCCACTCTTCCCATCCCCACATTCCGAACCACCAAGGTACCTAATCAGTTAAGTGAAAAATGCAGAGCATTTCCTATCATCTGTTTCCAGAGTTAAAAGAAACCAATTCCCCCCCCAGGGCTGTCTCTAGGATAGAGTTCCTGTCGGAAACCCCAATTTTCCTTCCGGGCACAATTCAAAACAGACCAAAGAAAAAAGAAAATCAATACTGCAAATGTCAAAGATTTTTTCTGGCTGGTGTCTTCTGGAGATCTATCTGTGCTTTTGCCAGTCAAACGGGCTGTCTTCTCTGTGTGCAGGCAGAAGATAAGCACCGTTTTCCCACCTGCTTTCCCCCTTCCCTCACCTCAGGTCATTTTCATTATTCTTCCCTGAAGAGCATCTTTTTTTAAAAGCTGCAAAATGAGAATGTTCACTTTCAAAAGCAGAGCCCCAGTGATGGATTTTACAAACAGTGACCTCTGGAATGGGGGTTCTGGGTACCAAGAGGCAGACCTCACTGCTGAGTACAGATGTCTGGGAGGGTGGTCATCTGGTCCTCCACACAGAGGGGCCCACTCGTCACCTTACCCAACAGCCATGTCCACGGCACGGGGGTTGCAACAGTCCACCCCCGGATTTCACTCCTCACTTGTCCCCAGACCCTGCCCCCTCCTTCTTTCTGGAGGAATGCTCTTTCTGGAGCCCATCCTGATTGTCCCTCTTAAAACTACAGCTGATAACTGAGTGTGAAGGCTGAGGTTGCCTCTATCCGCCTTCCCTCCTGGATTTCCCTCTCATCTGAAGAACTATTCTCGGCGTGGCTTTGAAACCACTACCAAGGGTGCCTGGCGAAGGACTTTCCAAACCTGAGTCTCTCTTGAACCACCGTCACCACTTGGCCACAGCCAGGGCCACTTACATTGTTATTCCTGTGTACTATTTTTCTTCAATCAATCGATTTTTTCGTTCTTTATTTTTAAATATATATATTTTTTAATGTGGACCATTTTAAAAGTCTTTATTGAATTTGTTACAAATATTGCTTCTGTTTTATGCTTTGGTTTTTTGGCCCCAAGGCATGGAAGATCTTAGCCCCCTGACCAGAAGCCCATACCCCCTGCATTAGAAAGCGAAGTCTTAACCCCTGGACCACCAGGGAACTGAGGGAAGTTCCCCTCAATCCACTTTTCCAAAATATAAATATGTTTAAAAAAGAAACCATAGCAACGCCATTTACCGTAAACAGAACGTAACTCAAGGATCTACTCAAAGCAAACTAAACGATGTTACGTAACTCTAATTAAGTGCTTCTGGCTAAAGACACTAAGTGTGAAACCTGCTCTCTCTTCCTTAAACAATAAAGATCATCAAGTCTTGCAGAAGTATAACAGACACAAGGGCGCAAACCAAGACTTTCCCTGGCAGGATCAGAAGTGCCAAAGGAAAATAAGGAAACACAATGAAGGCAAAGGCTGCTCCGTACCATGGCATACACCTCCTCAAATCTCTCATGTATCCACGGTGGACAACCCCTTCCTCTAGCCCAGGAAAGTTTACTGGGCTTCTACTATGTGCTAGGTAATTTCTAGGGACTAGAGAATCAAACACACTTTTAAAAATGGCTCTGTGTCGCATGAGACCTAAAACCAACATTTTAACAAACAAACAGTGTCTAGGATAGCGTTTGTTCCAATCTAGCAACTTAAGCTAAGGAAAAACCCAGATCTGAAATCATGAAAAACTCCCAGAAGGAGACTCAATAGTCACCAAGCAGTCTCTCTGATTAAGCTCTAGATAAAACATGACATGTGGTTACCACCTGTTAAGTGTCTGGCACACTTTGTAAGCAGTACTAACTTGCCCTCGAAACCTCAGGGCTTCCCAGATAAACAAATCCCCACCCAAAAGCCCTCCCCCACCCATCCAAGGGGGAGCCCCCAAAGTCAAGCAATGACTGACACTTCAAACCTGGTTGAAACCACACAGAGACCCTTGTCTATTTCAAATGTCAATGAGGAAGGCAGCTGGGCCTGCAGGTTTCTCCAGGCGGGACTGAAAAACCACTTCTGTAGTGGGATTTAAAACTCAGTCACTAGAGACAGCCAGAGAAGAGAGTGTGGACAAGACTGACCTCTGAGTCAAGGGCAACTGAAATGATTCACATTTGTGACTAATTATCTCTTCTTTAATCTTTGTTGTCTCTCTCCCTGGACAGGGGTTGTCTTTCAAGCTGCTGAGACTTTTGACCTGACTGAATTCCAGGCTTCTGTTGGGTCTTGCTTTGTCCAGACTTAGAATGGCCCAGTGGCCATTTTCTGGTGTGTGTGTGTGGGTGTGTGTAACAACTGACATTTGTCATTCTTTCAAAGTGCACATAAAAGTTTAAGCTTCCTGATCTATGCAAAGAAAATGAAAGGACGCTTGTGTTGTTTTTTAAAACCTACAAACTCTTTATACTGTCTTAAAAGTATGCTCACCTGGGACACAGAATAATATCACCAACCTGAGACCTATTTGTTATGGATTTTTATGTCACTTTCCCATTAAAATGGGCAGATTACACTTTAGAATAAAGAATATGTATACAGCTGATCCTTGAACAACATGGGAGGCTTTGGGGAGCCAGCCCTCCACGTACTTGAAAATCTGCATTTAATTTATAGTCAGTCTTCTGCTTCCCAAGATCTTTGATATTCACAGATTCAACCAACCATTGATCCTACAGTAAATACAGTAGCATTTACTATTAAAAAATAAACCAAACGTGTACAAGTGGACCTTTGTGATTCAAACCCATGTTGTTCAAGGGTCAACATTATATAGATATTTAATGAACACATTATTCTGTTTTACTCTGTACTAATCACTATTCGAACACTTAACAAATAATAATTACCTCAGTCCTCACAACAGCCCTATAAGGTTACATTCTATGACCCCTGTTTTTACAGAACAAGACACTAAAATAAGAGAGGTAAAGTGACTTCCCAAGGTCACACAGCTAGAAAGTGGCTGTGCTGGGCGCTGAACCCAGGCAGTCTGGCTCTAAGCACTCCTCTCTGCTGCCCCCCGCCCCGGCCCCCTCACACTATGTGTTGCGTGCTTTGCACGCATTATTTCATGTGGACCGAGCAGTGACCTACAAGGTAGATCATTTTTTTAAATTCCATTTTACAGATGGGAAAACTGAGGCACAGAGAGGTGAAGCGGCTTGCCCCAGACACTCGGCTCTGACTTTGTGGAAGTCACCCACTCAGTTACATGACACCTCCCCACGCCCTCCCACCACGTGCCTTTGGCTGGAGTCAGGAAGCCAGCTCACGCCAGTGGGTTAGAAACCATCTGTGACTGAAACTGGAGTCAAGTTCACCAGCTGCATGACAACAGTGCCTAGGCAGGAGGGAGGTTAGCTTGTCTGATTCAATTCTGCCTTTAACAGAACAGACGGAGAGGCTTAATGACAAGAAGGAACTTGACTAAAGGGACATATCATTACACTCAATTAGGTACCATCCACTGGGTGGGAGGGAATGGCAGTAGAGAAGCCGTTCTCCAAGTGTGGCTCAGGGTCCCCTGGGGGATCACCCAGACCTCTTCCACATGGTCAAAACGATTTTCTTAACAACACTAAGCTGTTATTGCCTTGCATCCTTCTTGAGTGTACTGTGGAATTTTCCAGAGACTGTGCAATATTTTCCAGATGTGCTTTATCACAATAGACTGATGATGAAGCCGATTTGAGGATCCAGTCTGCAGGCAAATTCGCAGGTATCTAACACAATGCCACACTTCTACATTTAGTTTTTGAAAAAGTTACTGTTCATAAAAATGTCCCTAATGCTAACATGCAGTAGGTTTATTATTTGAATGAATTAAGGCACACAGTAAAGCTTCTCATGTCTAATTTCTATCATGGTGAAGACACAGTTAATCCAAATAAATGATCATTTTTAAGAACATACAGGGGTTCCTGAGACCAAAAAGCCTGAGAACTGCTGCCTGAGATTATAATCTCCAAAAGAGCAAGGATACCTGTCCTGTATGCCAGCACAGCCGCTGCACTGAGTGCCCAGCACACAGAAGGAACTCGGGATACATAATTTTGGATGTTCCGTGTACTGTATCAGTCATCCCTTAGGGTCCGTGTGCCCACGGGCAAAATACAGCCCATGCTCAGATGCACAGAACTTACCTGGAAATAGTCTGTAATGAATGATCCAAGTTCACTCTTCAGCAGACGCCTGGAGAGAGAGAAACACCGTCAAGCAGTCCTTGATGCCACACCTCCTGGAGTCCAGTTCACGGATGCACAATGAATTGGCGTGCTTGCCAGCGACACAGGCGCTGAGACCAGGCCTGGGAAGGGAGTGTGCTTTCCTAGGCCCTAGGAATGCCCTGCCCCCACCAAGGTTATTAGAGAATGGCAGGGGGGATGGGAATCCTAGAGGGACTTCTGCTCCTTCATTCACTTTATGGGTAAGCCATCTCCAGAGGGCAGCCACAGGGGATCCTATTTCTAATAGAAGTGGAGGCAGGCCGGGGCACCTTGCTTCACGTGCAGCAAAAGATAAGGAAAAGGAATACCACAACTGTGTAATTAATTGCCCCATGTTTGCAGACTTCCTGGTTTAAAACGCATTTTGCATACATTCTTCACCCAAGTATTGGGAAGTATGTGTGTGGGGGGAGCAATTATTATCCCTCATGTATAGATAAAGAAATTGAGGCACAGAGAGGTCTCCCAGATAAGTTAGTGGCATAGTTAACATTCAAACTTCTTCTGCAAATTCAACATTTTTACATAACTCTACCCTGTCTTGCCTCGAAAATTCATGGAAGAATATATTCAGGTACCATGGTTTCAGTGGTCTCACTGCCCATCCCCGAGCAGCTGAAAAGTCCTTCAGAGGAGAACGGGTCTATTTTATTTATCCAGCACCAACATTCATTCAGCTGTCCTTTATGTGCCAGATATTGTTCTAGCACCAGGCAAGAAGAGAACAAGAAGAGAGCAAGAACAGGCGAGGTTTCTGTTCTCAAGGAGCTTACATCTTTGCAGGGAGGGTTATGAAGAGCCAGCGGGTTAATCAATACACTCCCAAGATAAGTTCAAAGAGCCTTAAGAACTACAAAAAAAAAAGAAAGAAAGAAAATGAAAAATGGGGGTATTGGCACCAGACCTCCTTCTCCCCATGACAAATCATGCGACCATCGCTACTGCTCTTTCTTTAATTTAACCCAAACAAGATGAGGAAGCTGAAGCCAAGCATCCAGTGAGTTCCTTAGAGAAGAAAGCCTTCAGAATGTCCAATGACTTTATTTATGCATCCCATCAGCCACGGTTACTAAGGAGCAAACATTCAAACTTCTGACCACACCGACTGGGTTTTAACTCCTCAAAACAACACGTTCCCACGTATCGGATAAACAGGAAGTTGTTACAGCAAGATGTCACAAGGTGCAGTAGACAGACACAACAAGATTGGGTCACAAGAAGAAGAAACATCCATGACCTAAACTTTTGTACCAGGAAGAACCTTGGAATGCTGAAAACCCACACTGAGCAAGGAAAATACCTTCTTTTTCCTAGGACTGAAGATGTGTCTGTGGTGGACACTGCATTTTGAGATCCAAGACAACTGCATTTTCCGATCGAAGAGATCAGAGGCCACCCCACCCGGAGAACCTAAGGTTCACCGACATGTGGGCAGGTTTGACCAAGCCAGGGAAGTCTTCCTCGGTCACCAGGCCAAGATCTTGCAGGTGGGTCCCGGCTGGTCTTCGAGGCTAGAGGCATCTCTCAGATCAGACACGGAAATCAAGTGGGTGGTCCCAGGGGGCGGCCCTGGGACAGGAAGAGACAGGGAAGCTGCTTCCGGCTGCTGGCTCCCAACAAGGTCTTCATGGCCACTGGGAAGTCTCAAAACCACAGTTGAAGGAGCCAAGCTTCATCAGAAAGTGGGGGAAACAAGTCCCCATAGTCAGTTACTACTAACAGAGCTGCTCAAGTGTATCTTCAGGGCCTACAATGTGGAGGGGTCAACACGGTTCTGAGACTAAATTGCATCCTATGGAATTGGTGTCCCAAGGAAGACACACTGGGAGAACTCTGTGCTTATGAAGACACTTCAGGTAAAATTGAAAAAGAGAGTTCAGCGGTAAGAGTAGGCCTTCAAAGTCAAGAGCTATGGAAACCTCCTAGAGCATGGCAGGGGCGTAATCACTGTTGACTGGGACTGGACGTGATTAAGCAGGTGATTATTGCCCAGGGATTTTCACAGTGGCACCCTGGGAGCATTGTGATGCTACCCAACTGAGGACTTCAAGACGTCTCCTCCCCTGCCAGTGACAGGAATGGCATAGCACCCTAAGGTTTCAGCCAGGGCTCCATCAAGCCATGGCCAACGTCAGAGTTCCACAGAGCGTTACAAGAAGACAAAGCTCGAGATCGAAACCAGCTCATAAAGGTGCAGAGATGAAAGAGTGAACTTGTTACAACTGCCAAGACAAAGGTATAGCAAAAAGGACTCAGAAGCTAGCAGCAGCCATGCCAGGGCAGCAAGATGCTGATGGATATGAATAAAGAAGCAGAATATAAACAGGTGCTCCCACCACACTGATAAGGGTGGTCCTCGGTTCTTTACTGAAGCAGGAGCAGACACAGGTGTGGAAATCTGCTTTACATACATTAAACGTAATGGACTATAACCAGGTCTTGTAAGAGAACCGTGCAATTGTCCTTTTATCAAATCCCAAGTTCAAAACCCTCTCCACGAGGTATTTTTATTACAGTTACCAGAACAGAATGGACCTTACCTGATCATTTAAATCAACATTAGACTGGCCTGGGTGGGTAAATCGGCAAGCTATCTGTCCCTTACAAAATCCTGTCTTATCTCTGTCTCCACATGTTACTGGTTAGACAAGGTCAATGCATATATGTAGAAGGTTTTTGCTGCAATGAAATATAGGGATTAACATAAATTGCACCAATAAAGTGCTCATAAAAATTTGGTTCACTTATACAATGACGTTCTAAGTAACCATAAAAAAAAAAAAGGAAATAAAGAAATGCTCTTAGCGATGATATGAAGATGCCTACATTAAGCTTTTTTTTAAGTAAAAAACTTAAAAAATATTATACATACTGTTTGCAGAACAGTATATATAATATGTGAAGGGAAAAATATATATATCATTTTTTATTTACACAATATCAACAAATTCGTTTGTCAGATCTGCTCTAACTTGCTGTTCTGTCATAACTATATGATTTGGTGTCCAAGTGGCCCTTTGAACTAAAATACACGGTACCTTGGGGCTTCCCAGGTGGCACTAGTGGCAAAGAACCTGCCTGCCAATGCAGAAGACATAAGAGACACAGGTTTGATCACTGAGTTGGGAAGATCCCCTGGAGGAGGGGATGGCAACCCACTCCAGAATTCTTGCCTGGAGAATCCCATGAACAGAGGAGCCTGGCAGGCGACAGCCCATGGGGTCACACAGCCGGACACAAATGAAGCGACTTAGCGTGCGCACACACACACACATACACACACACACAGTACCTTAATTTTTAAACAGGCAAAACACACATGCATTTTCAAAATTATCTGTAAATGCACTGTAAATGTCTTCTCCCCTCTATCTCCCCAAAAAGAAGGCTACAGAAGGTTGAAGCTGTTACTGGAAATTAAGTTGGGCCAAAAAACACTTTGCTGGGGCTTCCCAGGTGGCTCAGCAGTAAAGGATCTGCCCGCAGTGCGGGAGTCGCAGGTTCAATCCCTGGGTCGAGAAGATGTCCTGGAGGTGGGCATGGCAACCCTCTCTAGGATTCTTGCCTGGAGAATCCCCATGGACACAAGAGGCTACAGAAGGTTGAAGGGGAGGGAAGTGGGAGGGGGGTTCAGGATGGGAGACATATGATCACCTGTGGCTGATTCATGTCGATGAATGGCAAAAACTACCACAATATTGTAAAGTAATTAGCCTCCAATTAAAATAAATATATTAATTTTAAAAAAAGGTTGAAGCTGTTACTAGAAATTAAGTCAGGCAAAAAAGCACTTTAGCAAACTTTATTCCTTGAAGTTGGGAGATGCAGTGCTATAGACACCGAATCACCTCATCAGACCCCAGTTTGTGGGCCTCATATAAAGTGTCAAGTAAGTATCCCCAGCTGCTTTTCCTTAAGTATTCCTTCTGTACGTAGAAAGGAACTCTGGAAGAATAGCCAATAAACGACTATAATAAAAGTGATCTTTGGCAGCGGAGTAGGAACTGGGTTTCTGGAGTGTAGGGAAGGGAGATTCCTTAGATATTTAAAATCTGGGAGTACACGGTGAACATGTCCTACTCAAAAACCCTAAAACCGATGGTTTCTAATTAACGATAACCACCACCAAGGTTACCAGCTGATGGCTCGAGTCCGAGAAGGAATTGTGGGAATGTGTTTCCACATCAGGAAGCAGACTGACCTCGGGAAACAGAATCCCACAAGGCCTGAGGACCTGCCAGTGCAAACCCACCCCAGGGCGGGTAACTCGAGATCTTAACACAGACAGCACGGGGTAAGGTGAGGTCAGAGCTTGCTGGCCAAGCTGAGAGGAGTCAGCCGCTGAGTCAGTGTGGGATCCGCCATGGATTTGTATACTCTGTGTTTGCTCTGGTTGCACTTGGTTTACAAGGAAAGTGCACTTCTGAAAAACTCTACCCTGGCCTTAGCTGAAGTGAGAGAAAGGGATTTTCTGCCTCTTAGCCTTGAGGCGTCATCTCAAGGGGAACTTGGCAGTAGCTTCTCCACCAAAACAGGAACAGGGGACTGACAGAGCGTCAGGACCCCAGGAGTTAATTCCACCAAGTCACAAGCATTTCCTGAACACCTACTGTGTGTCAGACACGGTGTGAGGTGCTAGGAGAGGATAGAAGAGCTCAGACAGTGATTCCTCCCCATCGAGACCACTCTCTCAGGAGACAGGTTACCATCTTGTCCCCAAATGGAACGCGCCAAGGCATTAGGGATGCACAGATCTAAATTCACAGAGGGATCACTCAACTCTAAATCTTCCCCACTAAGTTTCCCAGTTTAGCTTGTAAAGTACAAAGGAGAAAAGCAGAAGACAGGATTAAAGAGCCTGTGCTTTGTGGTCCCCTCCATATAGAAGAGATGGCAAACCTGGTTCCCAAAACCTTGGATGCATGTTTCTCCTGGGCACAGAGGCACAGAAGTCAGCAGCCTCCCTTCCTCTTTTTCCATCCTTTTCTACAGTTTCTTCCCAGGAAACAGGAAAGTAATTACATATTGGAGCAATTAATAATAATGAATAAAAAACCAACTGCTCCTAGGAAGGAGCCTGACTTTTTTTTCCCAGTTAAAGTTTACTGAGCACTTATTAAGTGCCAGGTGCCGCTGTCAATGATGTACATATGTTTCCTCATTTAAGCCTAAAACAAAACTGTTAGGTGATAGTGATACTTCTGGTTTTTAGACACAAGAAAACGGAACTGCAGAGGTTACTGAGGAGGGTGTGCAGTGGGCTTAGGATAGAGAGGAGAAGAGTTTCATTAAGAGTGCAGTTTCATTAAGACCTGGGTCTGAACCCTGTGGTTAGCAATATCTTTTACAAGTTAACTTACAAGTTAATCCCTTGTACCTGGTTTCCTCAACTGGAATTTGGGGATAATAAAGCTACCCACTCCACAGAATTACTGCAAGGGTAAATTAGTTAATCTTTGAATGGTGAGTTTATAGAACAGTGCCTGGCATACCACAAAGCTTGGCAAGTGTCACCACCCCCATCACCCCCATCACCAATGTCACCATGATCAGCACCACCACCACCATCACCAACACCACCATCATCCTCATCACCATCACCAACACCACCATCATCCTCATCACCATCACCAACACCACCATCACCAATGTCACCATGAACACCATCACCACCACCATCATTACGAGCACCATGACCACCATCACCGATACCACCATCACCAACACCACCACCATCACCAATACCACCATCACCCTCATCACCAATGTCACCATGAACACCATCACCAACACCATCATTACGAGCACCATGACCACCATCACTGATACCACCATCACCAGCACCACCACCATCACCAACACCACCATCACCAATGTCACCATGAACACCATCACCAACACCATCATTACGAGCACCATGACCACCATCACCGATACCACCATCACCAGCACCACCACCATCACCAACACCACCATCACCCCATCACCAATGTCACCACGAACACCATCACCACCACCATCATTACGAGCACCATCACCAACACCACCATTACCACCACCACCACCACCACCATCACCCCCATCACTAATGTCACCGTGATCACCATCATCACCACCATCATTACGAGCACCACGATCACCACACCGTCACCACACCACATCACCAACACCATCACCAACACCACCATCACCATCACCCCATCACCAATGTCACCACGATCACCATCATCACCATCATTACGAGCACCACCATCACCACACCACATCACCAACACCACCATCACCATCACCACCACCACCACACCACATCACCAACACCACCATCACCATCACCATCACCACCACCACCACACCACATCACCAACACCACCATCACCACCATCACCATCACCACCATCACCACACCACATCACCAACACCACCATCACCACCATCACCATCACCACCACACCACATCACCACCCCCACACCATCACCACCACCACCATCACCACTCGTTACGAGCACCACCACCACCATCACCACCCCCACACCATCACCACCACCACCATCACCACTCGTTACGAGCACCACCACCACCATCACCACCCCCACACCATCACCACCACCACCATCACCACTCGTTACAAGCACCACCACCACCATCACCACCACTCGTTACGAGCACCACCACCACCATCACTACCCCCACATCACCACCACCATCACTACCCCCACATCATCACCACCACCACCATCACCACTCGTTACAAGCACACCACCACCATCTCTACCCCCACACCATCACCAACACCACCACTTCATTACTGTCACCACTGCAAGCGTCATCACCATCACCACCAGCAGCAGCCAGGGAGCTAGAATGAGAAGGAAGTGGGGACTTGAGAGTAATGGGAAGTGAATGTTTATGTGGGACTCAACCCAAAAGGGAAACAGGGCATGAAGTTCAGTCAGAAGCCAAAAGGGCCACAACAAGGAGAAATGGGGAAGCACTCACTCCCTGATCTGTGCTATCTCACCCCCTCACCCTCCAGGCTGACCGGGTGAGACACCACCCCAGATGACAGGATTTCCTGTTATTACACAGGCCTGCCATCTCACCCCACACCATCTTGTCAACTCAACTTCCCAGTTCTGTGGGCTCGACGGTAAATGAGGCACAGAAGCTGGATTCTAGCCAGTTGAGAGGCAGAGGGATGACCGAATGGCAGGCAGGGCAGGAAGTGGCAGGAATGACGCAGAGAAACCACCTTTGATGTGAGCCACAATCTCCCCTGAGCACAAGCCCCAAAGTAGCAAAACTCCAAAGGATGAAACAGCTTAGAGAGAGGTGCCTTGGGGCTAAAGTCTAGCCAGCGTGATTGGGGAAACCGTTTATCAGTTGTGTAGTATTTCTGTGCCACATGACAATCAGCAGCTGCCCCAGGCCCCTTGGCAGGATCTGGCCAGACACCCTCAGGGTCCAGGAACAGAGGGGACCTTACAGGATCCTGATCCTAAGCTAGTCAGTGCCTCTCCGGTTTGATCATTAAATTTTCCCAAGATCACCCACCTCGCATCTACAACAGGGTGTGTTTCAAGGCAGCGGCATCCTTTAAGCAGGAAAACATGGAAACGACCTTTCCTCACAAGCCCCCATTCTATAGGGGCCCATCAGAGATCGTGTGCATGACTCAGATAAAGCGCTAGGACTCTCACACCTCTCTATATTCTGCACCGCATGGGTGGCAGTGGGAGAGTGAAAAAGATGGAGAAAGCCAACAGCGAGCATTTCCAGAGCTACACATTATGTCGCTCGTACTGTGCTTAAGCAGCTGGCACAAAGCATCTGGAATTATCCAGCAGCCTTTAAAGTAGGAATTTATCCTTGTTTTGAAGACAAGGAGACTTGACACTCACAGCCTTGCCTGAGGCCATACACACGGGCAGATCCCAACTCAGAGGCCCACCTGAACATCAGGCAGTAGTACCCACCCCCACACCCAGAGGGGCAGGCAGAAAAGGTGAGTGAGGGACACAGACGGGTACCAACAGCGGAGGTGCAGCAAACTCTGTGGAAGCCAGCAGCCAGGTCTCAGTCCCGCCGACCAGCTGACTAGCTCCAAGTCCAGCGCTGCCCAGTGTAAACTTTCCAGAGAGCCCTGGGATGTCCAGATGCTGTGCAGGCCAGCCACCGCATGGGCTGGCCCTGGAGGTTTCTCATGAGCTCCTTCTCTCAAATTACTCTTCCTGCCCCCAAAGATAAGGCTCTTTCTCAACCAGAGCAGACACACGGTGTCAAATCTGAGCGACCTGGGCCAGAAAGAGATCTTGCCTGAAGGGCTCTCAAACGAGGGTTCTCGGAAGACAATGCCCCAACCATTTGATGATCTGTTCATGAACCTCTGTCCAGGGGCATCAGGCTTAAATCTGGACAATACCCATCATGCGCCTCTTGGAGCCCACTTACCATTTTTTGGTTGTTGTTGTTCTCATTCTTCTGTTTGTTTTTTAATTTTATTTACCTATATATTTATTTGGCTGCATCGGGTATTAGCTGCTGCAGGCAGGAGCTTTTGGTGCAGCCCTGGGTTCAGTAGCTGCCACGAGTGGGCATATGGGATCTTAGTTCCCCGACCAGGAATCAAACCCACATCTTCTGCATTGGAAGCTGAATTCTTAACCACTGGATCACCAGGGAAGTCCCTCACTGACTGTTTGCTAAGGAACATGGGAAGCTCAAGCGCAAGTCAACTGCTAACTAGCTCTGCAAACTCTGGGCCAGTTATCCCACCTCTCTGTGCCTCTATTTCCTCATCTGTAAAAGGAAAATACAGCAGCACCCAGATCACAAGAGTGTGGTGAGTTTTACCAGAGTTAACACACAGAGCCTGGCACACACTAAATCAATGTTCTACTGAAGTCTGCTATTACGTCATGGAATCTTGACTCAGACTGGTCCCCTCTGCCAGCCTGTGGGCTCCATCTGGGTTCTCCTCTTCTCCCCTCCCAGTTCTTGCCCCAGCTGCAGGTCTCAGATTGGGTCAACAGATTCCTCCCAGGGCTGGACCCAGCTGAGGCGGAGCTCCGCTCTGGGACTTGGGCGGCCAGCTGACTCAGAACAAGGACGTTTCAACTCCAACCTGTCAGAGATGGAGCTCAGTTCTTGGAACCTCCTCTTTCCTTGAAAATCTCTGGGGTTTCCTTCACAACGCCTCCCTCCCAACAAGAACAGAAGCAGGGTGATTGGAGAGAGAAGGAAAATGTGAGTTTCCTGCCTTAGGCCAGCTGCAGATAACTCATCTCTGGTTTCCGGAAACCTCCATCTGTGAGCATTTATTTCTGCAGAGAAAAAAAAAAAAATCTCCCCAGGAAGAAGGAGGGGTGAAAATGTATGGAGAGATGGGTGGCAAGATTTTTCTCTCCTCACGTGCCCTTTCTACCTGACTCTCACCTACCCCATCCTACAGATTTCAACAGGGTGCCCTCTCCCAGATCTAATGGTGCCCACGCCCCACCTCACGCTTGCCCAGCACTCTGGATTCTCCCACCACCTGACTTAAAATATCGCTTGAGAGCTGCTTATTCAGTTCCTTCATCTCAATCTGTGGTACGTTCCCTAAGAGCAAGAATTACCCACCTCAACGGCTACCCCAGGATCTGGCAGACAGTCCACAAATATTCACCAATAAAATGAAGGAAATCACTGACCCCTCTCTCTATGTCTATCCACCCACCCCCTGCCGACCACAAACTGAAAGCGCTTTTAAGAATCTACTTGCACAGGTTCCTAAGAACCAGGACATATAAACAGTAGCTTTCTCACACTTTCCTAACTTTCTACAATCTGTGGACTAGTTACTGAAAAGAATGTTTTAGCAGGAGCATGCTTCCGTGTCTTAGTTTGGCCATTCTTTTTCCTGGGAAAGCTCATGAAGCCCAAACCTCTAACCCAGACTTGTCCCCACTGTCAAAATGAAGCCACATTAGGATGGAGGCCGGAGAGGGGCAATCAAAACCACACTGATGCCCCATAGAGAATTTAACCCAAGAACATACTCAGGTCCAGCCCAAGCCAGGGCAGACAGAATTGTAGGTTGTGATAACAAGGGTTTCACTAGAATATGTCTATTCTGAGGGGTCATTTTCTAAGGCAGTTTCAACAGAAAATAATCTGATTCATGGTCTTCACAATGACAGACCATGAGCCCTGGCTTTAATTTCGGGAAAATCTGCCACTTTATTGAGGTGGCCACCTGATGTAAAGAGCTGATTCACTGGGGAAAAAAACTAGATGCTGGGAAAGATTGGAGGCAGGAGGAGAAGGGGGCTACAGAGGATGTGATGGTTGGATGGCATCACTGACTCAGTGGACATGAGTTCAAGCTAACTCCAGGAGACAGTGAAAGACAAGGAAGCCTGGAGTGCCGCAGTCCATGGAATTGCAAAGACTTGGACACAACTTAGCGACTGAACAACAATTCCTAATGAAATTGGTCTTAAAAGTTCTCCGCATCCTTCTCTTGATCTAATGATCTATTTTAGAACCTGACCATCCTTAGTCCAGAGTTCTTCCTCAGAACTACCCCAAAGTCTATTTGCCAACATTTAAACTGGAGTTCATTTTTTAGACATGGAGACATGTCTTAGAAGAAAATACCAATTATTTGTAACAACTGCATTTTGGGACCCAGTTATATAAAACTTACCTTTTTGGTGATACTTTGCATTAGCTAATATTTACATGAATTCACGTTTCCCAGGGAACACACTAACTCCACAGTTAGAAAGATGGCCAGGGCTGGCTGGGGTAACCTGGGGAAGCTGATTTAGGTTTTGACATTGGACTTGGATAATCCATCAAAGTTTTATTACTGTTTGGCTGGAGTAGAATGAAGAACTGAGAGTCATTTCCTCTTGGTCTTTCCTCTGCAGAAAGGAGAAACAGCTGGCTCTCCTTGTAAGAACTTAGCCTCACCCTCACTCCCAGGCCAGCACATTCTTGGAGGGGCCTGGCCTGGATCTTTCTAGTTCAAAGTCAACTCACCTCATCCAAACAATAAGATAACTCGTTATACAGTACTGCTCACGAGGCGATTGGTCACACTGCCCTGTGCTTGCATGCAAGGTACTCAGCCAGCATTATCACTTTATTATTGCTAAATTTTCACAATACGAATAATAATGGCTAACATTTATTAGACACCAGCTCTTGTACTAGTAACACTTTTGGCATTATCTCAGACCTCCCAATCACTATGATTCTGATGTCATTTTCCTTATTTCATAAAACAAAGAGCAGAGACTTAGATAAGCCATGGTCACATAGCTGGTCTAATCTTCATCCCTTACCAAGAGCTACTCTCTGAAGTTAAACAATTCTCTGGAATCTGGCAGGGATCTTCCTGCACATAGAACTGGCATAACTGATTGAATAATGGGGTTGAGAGTAACAGCCTTCTTTCCCTCCACATCTTCCTCCCTCTTCCCTACTGCCTCTGCCCCTCATGCCACCTGGTCTCAATGCTGGTGAGTTGGCACTTGCATTCTGCGAACAGGTCTTCTTAGAGAAAGAAAGAGAGAGAAGAAAAACCAAAAGCTGTCTGTCTGAGTGTAACCAGAGACTAGCATGCCTGTTTCTGTGTTTTAATTACTGAAATAAAGGCAGCTGTGTTTATTTCCATTTTAGCTCTTGCAGACAAGGGCTCTTTAACTGGGGACAACCAGGTCCTACAAAGTCTGGGATGCGCTTCATGTTCTCAGGCATACTCTGAGTGTCTGTGCTGGGAAAGCCCACATGCATTCTAATGACCAGCCTCAAGAAGGACAGAGGGTAGATGGTCCAGAGCATGGTCATTGGAACTCTGGTTTTTGACAGCTCTGATGTATTTTGGGCCCAATTCACATCCAGGCAATTAGCTTCAAACCCCAACCATATGTGTTTCTCATCATCCTCAAAAGAGACAGAGAAATATCCAACACCTAACACTAAACTCAGTGCTGGAAAGGAGCATTGGGGAGTGTTGTGGTCCTCGGAGGGTGTTAAGAATCAAAGCTCGTGGTGAGAGTGGGGGCCTTGGAGGCCTCAGGAATGGAACCATGGCAGAAAGAAAGATCAAGACCACTGGCTTAATCCTTCTTCCAGCTAAAACTTCTCTCTCTGACACTGTCATGCAGTGCAAAGAACACAGGTTTCACTGCAGGCTGACCTGTGTCTCCACACCCCCCCCCCCAAATTCATATTTTGAAGCCCTATGCCCACAGTGTGATGGTGTTTGGAGATGATGCCTTTGGGAAATAATTAGAGTTTGACGAGGTGATACAGGTAGGGCCCTCAACACTCATGCTGGGATTAGCATCCTTACAAGAACGGACACCAGAGCATCCCTCTCCTCTGTGCACACAGAGGGGCTGTGCCAGGACACAGCAGGAGGGCAGCCAGGGAGAGAGCTCTCACCAGGAGGTCAGTCTGCCAGCACCTTGGCCTTGGACTTCCCAGCTTCCAGATCAGTGAGAAATAAACATCTATTGTTTAAGTCACCCGGTCTGTGGTGTTTGTACGGCAGCCCAAACAAACTAACACAGGTGTCTAAATCAGACAAGGATTCATTCTTGTTTGTTTTTAATTTTTAATTGGAGGGTAATTGCTTTACAATGTTGTATTTGTTTCTGCCACAGAACAACATGAATCAGCAGTAAGTATACCTATATCTCCTCCCTCCTGAACCTCCCTCCACGCCCGTACCCCATCCCAGCCCCTCTAGGTTTGTCACAGAAGACCACCTTGAGCTCCCTGTGTTATACAGCAAGCCACTTCCCACCAGCTATCTATTTCACACCTGGTGTGGTGGTGTATATATATGTCAGTGCTACTCTCTCAGTTCGTCCCACTCTCTCATTCCCCACTGTGTCCACGAGTCCATTCCCTATGTCTGGGTCTATATTCCTACCCTGCAAATAGGTTCCTCAGGAAAAGGTTCACATTCTGACTCTGCTTGTGACCTTGGACAAGCTATTGTGTTTCTCTTGCCCATCATTTTGTGGGCTGACTACACAACGAGAACAAAGGTTGTCTGACAGCTCTGTGAGGTGGGTGGAGTGTGGTGGAGGTGAAAGGCACCCAGCACTTTTCCTGGCACCTCCATCCATGTCAGCTCCCTTCCTCCCAACTCAAGGGTCCTTCGTGCTAGAATCTGGGATGCACCATTCCCACCAGCCTCCCATGCATGTTCTGGCTGATCTCACAAATGGGCACCTCGTTGGTCGAGTTCAGCCCACAGATGGGTTTTGTTTGCCCTATACCGATGTTTGGGGATATCTGGATCATTTACCAACATTTAAATGATATGAAATTTCACATAAAAATCTCAGTCTCTGGTTCTTCTTGAGAAGTAAGATGGCCTGACACTGGACCTGCATTCTTCCAGCGGGGAAGGGGAGTGGAATCGCTTGGGCAGAGGGTTAGCCCTCACCTCCATCCACCAGGCTGGCTTCACCCACTTGGACCTGCTGGCACCTGCGGGCCTCTTGGTGAGTGGCCCATGGGTTAACAGGGCTGGTGCAATCTGGCGTGACCCGTACTTTTCCTAACTGCCCACAAACAATGGTTTTTAAGTACAATTTCAGGATCTGTCCCCTGATACAAGGAACAATTAGCACGTTCCTGAGTCACTGCTTTATTTATTTATACATCTATTGTGAGCTAAGGAACATTCATAGAGAGGCGGGGATCTTAGTTCTTGGAGTGAAACTCAGTTTTTGCAACCGGGAGGTTGGCTGACCCAGCTTTGCTCCTGTCACTCAACTTCTCGGGCCCTCAGTTTCCTCCTCTGTAAAAAGGAGGCCTTGGGTGAGATGATCCCTATTGTGTCTTTCCATATTTGTGTAATTCTTATGTGAAATTCAAGCACATGGCTAGAAATTCAAGACAACTCTTTATTTCTGAGCTCTAAAGGTTTTCATGAAAGTAGAGCTCTTAAAACACTTCACTGACCCTTAATACAGGTCTTAACTAAATGTAAACAGGACTCGAATAATGGCCTTGTTTAATGTTCTGCCCACTCCAGGCTTGGGTCTTTAGCCTTGATGTTCTACACTTAACACACCCAAGAGGAATGAACACCAGCCCATTAAAAGAGTTGATGTCCACCTTCCTGTACCCAGGAGATCCTGGGGCGCTGGGCCATGCCTGCTTCTCTGCCCTCATTTTACCAACACACAAATCCAACCACACTGCCACCCAACCCCCAGTGCTCTGGGCAAGTGGGCGCACTTTCAGTTCTGTGCTCAGGTCCATTGCTACCACAGGACCTTCGCACCTGCAATTGCCACTACCTGGAGCCCTCTTCATTTAGTTAACATCCACTGATCCGTCAGATGACAGCACAAGCATCACATCACCATCCCTGGCCTCCTTGGCAAAGCCGAGTCCTACTAACACCAGCTCTTATCATGTCAACTGGTGGCTGTCACAGGCACAGTATTATTAATACATTTTATATGTGTGATCAGTTGACTAATGATTATTGCCCCAACTGAACATATTGTAAATTCCAGGAAAAGCAGTGTCTACGTCTCTCTTTGTTCATTATTGAGTTTCCAGTGCCTGGCTAACGGGGAGGCGCTGAAACATTTGATGTATGAATGAATGAACGAATAGTGAACACTACTGGGAAGATTCTGGAAGACAAACTCTTCAAGGACCATATCTTATCGAGAGTTTTATCACCAAAACCTAATAGCAATGACGGTGACAATGATGGTAAGAGCTCCAAGCACCAAGTACCATGTGTTTCCAACTGTTCTTACAAACTATTTACGCAGTAACTCAAGACCTCACAAGAATCTTATGGAAGTAGGCACATTTCCTATCCCTATTTCACGTAAGAGGAAGCCAAGGCACAAAGAGGTTGGTAAAACCTCTTAGTAAAAGAAAGAAGAGCTATAAAATCCTAAGTAGTGTACTCCCAACCACTAGACCATCCTGCCTAATGTGGTCAATCAGGCTTAAGAAATGTTTACAGAGTAAATGACAGCTACTAGATGTCACCCTCTACCCCCTGTGCCCCAGCCACCCACACATGCACTATATATATGGGCAAATGGACAGGCCCTCTCTGGAGCAGAAGTCTAGACAGACAAGGGCCCCGGAACTTAACAGTCAGAAAAGATTCAGAAGAGCCAACAGAAGCAGCAATAAGAATCAAGCAGAAAACAGAACTTAAGGTGAGGCTCCTAGAGTAATGGTGAGGGGTAGCCCCCTGCCCCAGTTCAGGCCCATGGAGGGGAGGGTCCCCAAATGGCCAGCCACGTACCTGATGTTTTCATTCAGTGCATAGAGCTCATTGCTCTGCAAGCCGCCCCCTTTAAAGACGTTGATCACGGCAGTCTGGACGCTGCAAGGAAATAGAAAGACCCTCGGTGAGTGGATCTGCCTCCCCAGGGCTACCTCCACTAGCAGCTCAGAGCTGAAGGTGGGGAGAAGGGCCAGGAAGCCCGTGGCACAGGCAGGCCCACGTTTTCTCTCCCTGGAATCCATCACTTGCATACGAGGGTCCTTGCAGAGGGAGGAAGACTGAGGCCAAGAGGACAAAAAGAGGCCCTCTCCCCACACTTTCTCACAGGCTGGCAGCCCTGCTGGGGAGCAGCCTTACTGAAGGGCAGGCAGTGGGATCTGCTCTCGAGAAACCGCGTGGCCAGCACCTGCGGGTCTGGAAGAATCTCGCGTGGCACTGGCTTCGAGCAGAAGTTCGCCCCAGCCTGTGGTTCTCTCACTTAGGGGGCCTCTGTCTCCACAGCCTGGAAAGGATCACGCCTTGTGTTATCTTAATTTTTTTTTAATTTTGCAATTATGGATTTTAATTGTCCTCGCCTTTTATTTTACTTTTTTAAAAAATTGGAGTATAATTGCTTTACAATGGTGTATTAGTTTCTATGATAACAACGAAGTGAATCAGCTATATGTATACACAAGATCCTTTCCTTCTTGGACCTCCCTGCCAGCTCCCCCCTCAATCCCACGCATCTAGGTCATCACAGAGCACGGAACTGAGCTCCCTGTGCCGCACACCGGCTTCCCGCCAGCGATCAGTTTCACAGCTGCTGGTCTGTGTATGCCACCGCTCTCCCGATTCATCCCACCCTCCCCTTCCCTCTCTGTGTCCACACTTCCCTTCTCTATGTCTGCGCCTCTGTTCTTGCCCTGCAAATAGGCTCATCTGGACCACTTTTTTCTAGATTTCATATATATGCCCCAATATATGATATTTGTTTTTCTCCTTCTGACTTACTTCACTCTGTATGACAGACTCTAGGTCCGTTCTTTTAATAGTACTTTCTGGGAAGAACTCCAGAAGGGCTGGCCTCACTTCCCCTTCCCCTCCCACGAGTGTCCAGGCAGGAGAGTTGATCCCTTGAAGGACCCAGGTAAGTCTCTGGACCCAGCTCAGTATTTCAGCAAGGAGCTGATCACAAGCTTGTCTTCACCCCAGGTTTCAGGCTTTTTTAAAATGAACCAGGTTCTACTTAACATCAAAACATTTCAGATCTCCCCTCCCTCACCATCATGAGTTGTGCATTCATTAAAAAAAATTGATAATGATCCAAATAAAAAAAAATAAAAACCCTCAGTAATGCTTCAAAATAACAATGCATTTGATTTATCCAAAGAGGAACCACACAGATTTGAAACACAGCTCCAGGAGGGTGAGACATAGGACGGATTCAGTCTCTACTCAATACCTGGTACACAGATTGGCTGGGCATCTTTTGAAGGCTCAGAGTCTCCTCTCCCAGCCACCAGTAGCTTGCAGGTGGGGATCAACCCTGGTCTACGCTGCGTTGCTAGCTTTTCACAGATACGTGTCTAATCTTCTTAAACAGGTAGCAGGCAACTGGAGGTTACTTAGATGTTCCCACCCTCGGGTCATCTGACAACTGGCATGGGCCTAATGTTAAGTTCTGATCCAACTGTCCCGGGCTGGTTAACTGATTTTGAGAGCCCAGAAGCCCCCAGTGGTCTGCTTTCCCTCTATTCAAACAAGGAAAGATGGGGAGAGAGAAAGAGGGACAAACTAGGAGTATGGGATTAATAAACTGGGATACAGCAAACAGATAAGCAACCAGGATTTACTGCATAGTACAGGGAACTATGTTCAATATCTTGTGAAATATAATCAGAAAAAATAACTGAATCTAACACAATATTGTAAATAACTGTATATCAATACAAAAAGAAAAAATACATTAAAAGAAAACAACAAGAAACATTGATGCATACAGTTGCCATAGGGAAACGAGCACACTGTGTCAGTGACCCCTATACCCATGACCTTCTGGAGCCGTGATCTCAGGAGATGCTGAAGCTCAGCCAGCCCCTGGCCCTGGCACCCCTACCCCTACCCCATCACCACCTTCCCGCCCTCCCAGTGCCTCTCATACCTGTTCCAAGCGGAGTTGGAACTCAGCTGCAGAGCCTGGCGGGCTGCCTGGAAGCGGGGCAGGTCACTGAGCGCTGGGGAGCTCATGAAGCGCGGTCTGGGCCTGCGGAAGGAGCCCATCTTGGGGAACTCGACGGGCAGGCTGGGGGCGAAGCCACGGGTCATAAGTCCAGGTGAGGGGGCAGCTTCTCCTCTGGACCAGAAGGTTCCGACTGCGCACCCAAAGGGCTCCTCCCACGGCTGTCTTCTGGCCCTTAGGTGTTCTCAAAACCACGATGTTGGTTAATACCTGAAANGGCTGATTGAGTCTGAGAGTCCTCAGCTGCTAGCAATGCCAACTTCACAGGACAGGTAAGAGGGAAAATTAGATGGTGTGACATGCCCAGCAAAATAGGAGACCCAAGGCTCTCAAGCACCGGCTATTTCTGTTCAGACCTGTCTTTCTCTCTTTTCTGGGCACTTTTGAACCTGCCGTTTCAGTCTTTTATTCTTCTGTCAGCGTCAAGTCCAACTGATGATGCAAAGTGAGTTTGGGAACTGGTCAGAGGGAAGGACAAAAGGAAATCACCAAGATCACAGTCACTTTTTTCTTCCAAAGCTTTAGGGTTTAGCCCAAAAGTGTTTTCAGTGGCACCTCACCAGCTTACTCTGCTGTGTCCCCAAAACCAACACTGAAAGAAAAAGATATTCCAGCCACAAATGCCAACTTTCCAGCTGGCAGGGGGAGCAGGTTTTGCAGGCCCAGTGCGGTGTTGGAAGAAGGAAGAATCCAGGTCCCTCCTCCCAGGGAAACAAGCGGCCCTGGTCAGCGAAGCACTGAGGCTGCTAGCTGGGAGACGGTCCATCCAGAGGGCGCGGGCAGGGCTATCACTCCCTGTAGACAGTGGGCACAGTGACAATGAATTTGTGAAACCAGGAGCCAAGAAAGGAATGGCTTGTCCTACCTCTGACATATTTTAAATGTGTCCCACTTTCTCTGACAGTCTGCCCTTCACCCCATTCTCAGAATGAGCCAATGATGACTAAACTTTACCAATAAATTCTGAGGAAGTCATGATAGGCCTTCTCACTTTCAGAGGGTCTCAATAACCCCACAAGTGCCCCTGGAAAGTGGAAAGATCTATGCAAATAAATGAGTGGGGCAATGCAGTGA
The DNA here is from genome assembly GCA_006410935.1 of Redunca redunca. Lineage (NCBI taxonomy): Eukaryota > Metazoa > Chordata > Mammalia > Artiodactyla > Bovidae > Redunca > Redunca redunca. The sequence continues at coordinate 593,610 of SJYQ01000899.1, forward strand.
TAAAACCACGGGAGCCCTTCAGGCGCCTTAAACTAGCTGGCTTTGGGATTTAACGTGCCTGGTAAAGGTCACACGATTAAGAGAAACTGTTTCACCGCCTTTCTTTAAATGAGCCTGTTAAGTGCAATTCATCTGTGTAATTATGGGATATTAACTCCATTTACAAGGATCCTAAACTCCAGGTGATGGAGCTGCCTCCCACTCAGGGGCACCTGTACAGGGAAGTAGAAAGGTGAGCAGAAGGCATCATTCGAGTCTTCTGGTTTCCGGCGGAAACACCACTTCTTCAGGAGGCTGGGCAACACAGCGGACCCGGGCGGCGGGCTCCTGCCCCCTATCCCACTTCTCAGTTACTGCCTCCCGCCCCACTGCCAGGCTTCCTGCTCCGAGCCGTGTGCACATCCGGCAAGCCTCATGGGCAGCCCCATCCACATATGCAACCCTTTTAACTACGGGTGACTTTCAGCCAAAAGGATGATGAGCGTGGCGTCCTCAGCCTTGCATCAGCCGCTCAGGAACACACAGCCAGGAGCGTCTCTGACTCATTCGTCCCCTGCAAAACCTGCCACCCTCAGATCCAGACATTCCAACGCTGTCTTCATCCACCATGCCTACTTCCGGCTGGAGCCAAGAGGCCTCCCCAGAGCACCGAGAGGAAGCTGCTGGGCGTGATGACGAGAGGGGCCTAAAAGGGAAAAGCTGACACACCCGGTATCCACCTGCCATGGCACTGCCTCCTCACACCCAGGCTCGCCCGACCTAAACAGGGCAAGGCAGAAACTCACAAGACAGGCGGGGCTTCGGAGTGAAGCCAGGCCGCCAGGCTCTCGCTTACAGGGGGCAAAAGTGAGGCTCCGAGGAGCAGAGCAAAGTCTGCTGTCCGAGGTAGGAGACAGCCGGGACTGGCTAGAACTCAGGTTCCCTCATTCCTGATCTAGAAAGTTTCCCAGCCCCCACCTAGGCCATTCTGTAGGCTCTTTGAAGACAGCAATCAGATCGAGACTTACTCATCTCTGTAACCTCAAGCCTAAGGGCACTGCTGAAGATAAAAATGAACAAAGACTAGCAATTCATAAGGCACCAACTGCCTGCCTGACCTGATGACAAACGCTGTCACCAAACCCCATCTGAAGATCAGAGAAGTTAAGCAACCTGCCAGAAGTCACACAGCTATTAGGAGGCAGATCACTGACGACTGGCCTCAGCCCATTCTCACTTTGCTGGGAGACCAGACCTGGCCAGGAGAATCACAACTGAAGCTACCAAGTTCGGCAGGAACATCTAGTCACAGAACTTCATATTAAAATTTAGACCTCATGCCCCAGAGATGGATAAACAGACGTAAGGAACACTAAGACCACATTTGACGCAGGCCAGGGGAGCGCAAGGAGAAAAAAAATGAAAGGTGAAAGCTTGGACTGCTTTAGTTAGACACCCCACCCCTTACTATCTGTGCGACCTTGGCAAGTCTCTTGACCTCTCTGAGGCTCAGTTACCTCCTGCAGGAGATGAGCTAGCTAGCGTGACAACCTCAGGGTTGAATGAGGATAAAAGGAGGATATTTGTAAAACACTTAGATGGAAGAGTGCATGGCAAACAGCAAATGCTTCATAAGTGCTTGTTAAATAAATAACTTGTTATTTCTAAATCTCTAGGCAATGACAGCAGTGGGAACATAGCAACACTTCCTCCAGCTTATGGCGACCTCACAAACATCTGGAAAATACTCCACTTGGGAGCAAGCCAGGTCTCTGAGCACCCCCGGTGGTCATAGAGCATTAGGGCCTTGGGTAACTCAGGATGTTATTTATTGAGGCATGATGCCTTTCAACTCCTTTCCTGCAGCATGGTTTCTGGGTGGCAGCGGGGTGGGGGTTGGTCACAGAGTGAAGCAAGCTAAGAATTACTGGCCCTTTGGCCCAGTAGTTCCACTTCTAAGAATGTACCCTACAGAAATGGTGACATGGTCCTGAAGACTGGCAAATATGCCAGTTTTTTGCAGTAATGAAAAATTGGAAACTACCAAAATATCCACCCAGAGGGGGCAGATTAATCAACTACGGTGCCCCCTAAATGGAATGGTTGCTGCTCAGTTGCTCAGTTACGTCTGACTCTTTGTGACCCCATGGACTGTAGCCCACCAAGCTCTTCTGTCCATGGAATTTTCCAGGCAAGAATATTGGAGTGGGTTGCTATTTCCTCCTCTAGGAGATCTTCCCCAGCCAGGGATCAAACTCATGTCTTCTGTGTCTCCGGCATTGCAAGCAAATTCTTTACCACTGTGCCACCTGGGAAGCCCAAATGGAACAGTTAACATACCATTAATTAACGGGAATGACTGTAGCTCTCAAGGATGAGTGGTCACTAGAGGCTTTCGAATCAGGCAAACTCTGGCATCAGTGCTCATTCTGCCACTCATTGACTATAGAAGGCAGAAAAACTGGCCCCCAAAGGTGGAGCCACTTCTTAGTCCTCAGAACCTGAGACCATTGCCTCAGCTGGCAAAAGATGTAATTAAGTCAAGGATCTGGAGAGAAGAAGCTTAGTGTGGATTATCCAGATGGGCCCATAAATACAATTACATGTACCCTGATAAGAGGGCTGCAGGAGACTGGAGACAGAGGAGGAGACACAGATACACAGAGAGAAGATGCAAAGACAGAGAAGAGATAGGAGAGATACAGCCACACGCCAAGGAACGCTGGCAGCACCAGAGGAAGCTGAAAGGGGAAAGAAACAGATTCTCCCGATGCAGCTGCAAGTTGGTATGCTGTGAAAAAGAAAATGAGATTCACCCCTAGAGTCTCTGGAGGGCGTATGATCCTATGATACATTGATTCTGGACTTCTGACTCCAGAACTGTGAAAAACTACATTTCTGTTTTTTTGTTTTTTTTTTTTTAATGTGGACCATTTTTAAAGTATTGAATGTGTTACAATATTGCTTCTGTTTTATGTTTTGGATTTTTTGGCTTAAGATGTGGGATCTTAAATCCTCGACCAGGGATCAAACCTGCATCCCCTGCATTGGAAATCTAAGCCTTTTTTGAAACACTATGTGTTAATTTTGTAAAACTGTTTTGTACTGGGGTATAGCCAATTAACAATGTTGTAATAGTTTCAGGGGAGTGGCAAAGGGACTCAGCTATACATATACATGTATCCATTCTCCCCCAAACTGGAAGTCAAAGGCTTAATCACTAGACCAACCAGGGAAGTCCCCACGCCTGTTGTTTAAAGCAAACCAAGGTTGTGGGCATTTGTTCCTGCAGCCACCACAGATGAATATGCTCACTTCGTCCCTGGCCCACCCTGCACAGCAGGGTCTACATTGAAAACATGAGAGCCTGGAGAGCTGTGGTGTGACGAGCCAGATGATCTACGAGGAGCTTGGCATGGTTCCTGGAATTACACAGGTGCCACCCCCCGTGCTGTGGAGGTTCAGACCAAAGGGGCCAGAGCCAGGCTCCTTGTCACCACTTCCAACCAAGGCAGGCAACTTAGGATTGGTGGTGGTAGTGATGGTGTGGGGCTGGATGAGATGATTTAAGAGAAGACTTAAAACAGGCTTGGTATGCAGCGAGCGCTTGTTATCTGCTGCTTGCTGCTGCTAAGTCACTTCAGTCGTGTCCGACTCTGTGCGACCCCATAGACGGCAGCCCACCAGGCTCTGCATCCCTGGGATTCTCCAGGCAAGAACACTGGAGTGGGGTGCCATTTCCTTCTCCAGTGCATGAAAGTAAAAAGTGAAAGTGAAGTCGCTCAGTCATTTCCGATTCTTAGCGACCCCATGGATTGCAGCCTACCAGGCTCCTCTGTCCATGGGATTTTCCAGGCAAGAGTACTAGAGCGATATCTGCTACCTATTGCTTATTTTTATTACCACCACCACCACCGCTGCCGTCTTAGCCTGCTCAGTCTGCTATAACCAAATACCACAGACGGGGTGGATTCAAGCAACAGACATTTATTTTCTCACAGTTCAGGAGCTACAAGTTCATGATCAAGGTGTCAGCAAGGTGGTTCTCTCCTGAGGCCTCTCTCCCTGCCTTGCAGACGGCCACCCTGTGTCCTCGCGTGGACTTGCCTTCATGTGCCTGCATCCCTGGTGCCTCTCTGTCCAAACTTCCTCTTCTTATAAGGACGCTAGTCATATTGGATGAGGGTCCACTCTAATGAGCTCGTTTTAACTCAGTCACCTCCTCAAAGTCCCTATCTTAAAATGTTACATTGGCCATAAAGGCTTGTTGGGTTTTTTTTCCCGTAAGATGTTACAGAAAAATCCGAATGAGCGTTTTGGCCAACCCGATACAATCACATTCTAAGGTTCTAGGGGATGGATCTCACCATACAAATTCTAGGGGGACACAATTCAGCTACAACCACCACCACCATCATCACTGACACCATCACAAAACCTTCCTTGCCTAAAGTCTCTGAGTTACGGAAACCACGGTGTTTTAGCAGATATTCTCTATGAAGGACCAATGAGGCTAACGCTTAGGAAAATGTGCTTCTAGAATGATTTAAGTAGTTAAGTTTTGGGTGCTTTTCAGTTATCTGGAAAGCCGGAGTCCTGCGTCCATGAAGCATGAGGGAGTTAGAGGGTTCCTGGGTGCTGACACTGGCCTTGCTCTCCCCTGGGCTCATTGCATGAGGTTACTTTGGAAACTCAGGATCCACAATGTGTATCTTGGAGAATGTGGTGTCTTGCCTTCTCCTCTCAGCTTCTAGGGAGAGGGCACGGGGAAGCGGGGCAGCCTACGGGCTGGACCAGTGGGCAGAAGAAGGTGGTATACCTAGTGGAAAATGCAAATAAATTCTATTGTACTAAGGCTCCAACCCTTGGCTCTGAAAAGGGAAGTAGGATCACAGCAAAACTTAAAGAAGTGGGTGGCTTATAATGACTCGGAGGCTTCCAGGAAAAAGCCATTCTGAGGGTAAATAACAAAGAAGTCAAACAAAACTGGGTACTCAGTCTGATGTGGCCGCCCAGAAAACAGAAAACAGGAGAAACCCGTTCCCAGGGAAACCAGACAGACAGCTCATCTGATAGGTCCCCTCACCCCCACCCAGGTGGCCCTGAAGGCAGGAAGCCCAGCATGGAGCTCCTCCCCTGGGACATGAACACAGAAGTGAAGAGCCAGTGACCTTCCACACCCTCAGGATTTAGATACCGTCATTCAACTCCACCCATCCATTCTCTTAACTGTGGCCAGAGTAATCTTGATCATGATGACCTCAGAGAATGATGGCATATTCACTGAGGGCAAAGAAAGGGACAGGCACTTGACATGCATTATCTTAGTGCCTCTGAAATGAATTCAGGGGGGCTTGACCCAAAACCTTTCGTGATATAGATTAGAATAGAAAATATCAGAGTGTACCCATTTGGGGGAAATGTGCATATCACACATTTACTGAGACTAAATATATCAGTATTTCCTACTGTCAAAATGTTAGAAAGCCCCTAAAAAAGAGGCATGTTCATTGTAGCCCAGTGTTCATTGTAGCACTATTTATAATAGCTGGGACACAGAAACAATGTAGATATCCACTGACGGATGAACGGATAAGGAAGAAACTGTCGTATATATATACAGTGGAATATTACTCAGCCATAAAAACGAATGCCTTTGAGTCAGTTCTAATGAGGTGGATAAACCCAGAGTCCATTATGCAGAGACAGTCAGAAAAATAACATATATTAATGCATATATATGGAATCTAGAAAGATGGTATCAATGAACCTGTTTGCAGGGCAGTAATGGAGACTCAGACATAGAGAACAGACTTGTGCATACAGAAGAGGGAAGGAGAGGGTGGAATGAATGGAGAAAGTAGTATTGAAATATATGCACCACCATATGTAAGACATATGGAGAGGGCAATGGCACCCCACTCCAGTACTCTTGCCTGGAAAATCCCATGGACGGAGGAGCCTGGTGGGCTGCAGTCCATGGGGTCGCTAGGAGTCAGACACGACTGAGCAACTTCACTTTCACTTTTTGCTTTTATGCATTGGAGAAGGAAATGGCACCCCACTCCAGTGTTCTTGCCTGGAGAATCCCAGGGACGGGGGAGCCTGGTGGGCTGCCGTCTGTGGGGTGGCACAGAGTTGGACACGACTGAAGCCACGCAGCAGCAGCATATGTAAGTCAGATAGCCAATGAGAATTTGCTGTATGACTCAGGGTACTCAAACTGGAGCTCTGCGACAACCTAGAGGGGTGGCATGGGGTGGAGGTGGGAGGGAGGTTCCAGAGGGAGGGGACATATATATACCTATGGCTGATGCATGATGATGTATGGCACAAAGTAACACAATATTGTAAAGCAACTATCCTTCAATTAAAAATAAATATATTTTTTTAAAAAATGCTTGAAAGCCCTGTGTGCTATCATCTTCCCCATCTTACAGAGAAGGAAGTGGAGATGCTGCTTTGAACAAGAACCCAACACCCCAGTGCCTGCAATGCTCACAGATCTGATGCTTCAATGCTTTCAAAGGCTCCCTACAGGTCTTAGAATAAATCCCCAAACCTCATCCTCACATTCTCACTTCCCTTCACTCTGCACACCAGCTTTCCTTCATTTCCTCTAATACTACCTGCTGTCTCCTGCCCCAGGACCTTTGCATGTGCTGTACCCTCTCTGTGAAATAGTTCCTACTCACTTATCCAGGCTCAAACCTGCACACTGTTAATCACCTAAACTTCACTTGCTCAGAGAGGTCTTACTCCTTCTCCCCCTAATCCCCAACCCCAATCAGGTCACACCACCCCACAGAGCACCCTCCTTACCAGGGACCAGTTTCGTGGAAGACAGTTTTTCCATAGATGGGGGCAGGGGATGTTTTGGGGGCGATTCAAATTCATTACATTTATTGCGTACTTCATTTCTATTATTATTACATCACATCCACCTTAGATCATCGGGCATTAGATCCCAGAGGCTGTGGACCCCAGAATAAATCACTACAGAAATGTTCCTTATTGTTTCCATGAGGTCCATAAGGGCAGGGACTATGTCTACTCTGTTGCCAAGTGCATCCCCAGAGTGTAGTATAGTGCAAGAATTCCACAGATATTTGATGAATGAGCAAATGAACCAGCCAGAGTGATAGTCTTGCTGGGAGACACAGAAACCATAAACAAGTATCAGCTGAGGAGTCCGATACCTCAAATTACAGACGGCTTTACTGCTTATTTAACTTATATGCAGAGTACATCATGAGAAACGCTGGACTGGAAGAAACACAAGCTGGAATCAAGATTGCCGGGAGAAATATCAATAACCTCAGATATGCAGATGACACCACCCTTATGGCAGAAAGTGAAGAGAAACTCAAAAGCCTCTTGATGAAAAGTGAAAGTGGAGAGTGAAAAAGTTGGCTAAAAGCTCAACCTTCAGAAGACAAAGATCAAGGCATCCGGTCCCATCACTTCATGGGAAATAGATGGGGAAACAGTGGAAACAGTGTCAGACTTTATTTTTGGGGGCTCCAAAATCACTGCAGATGGTGACTGCAGCCATGATATTAAAAGACCTTACTCCTTGGAAGAAAAGTTATGACCAACCTAGATAGCATATTCAAAAGCAGAGACATTACTTTGCCGACTAAGGTCCGTCTAGTCAAGGCTATGGTTTTTCCTGTGGTCATGTATGGATGTGAGAGTTGGACTGTGAAGAAAGCTGAGTGCTGAAGAATTGATGCTTTTGAACTGTGGTGTTGGAGAAGACTCTTGAGAGTCCCTTGGCCTGTAAGGAGATCCAACCAGTCTATTCTGAAGAAGATCAGCCCTGGGATTTCTTTGGAAGAAATGACGCTAAAGCTGAAACTCCAGTACTTTGGCCACCTGATGAGAAGAGTTGACTCATTGGAAAAGACTCTGATGCTGGGAGGGATTGGGGGCAGGAGGAGAAGGGGACGACAGAGGATGAGATGGCTGGATGGCATCACTGACTCGACGGACGTGAGTCTGAGTGAACTCCGGGAGTTGGTGATGGACAGGGAGGCCTGGCGGGCTGCTATTCATGGGGTCGCAAAGAGTCGAAAACGACTGAGTGACTGAACTGAACTGAACTTACTGCATGAAAACATCCTAGTATTGAAATCCGACAAGCCTGGGTTCAAATCCAACCTCTACGATGTATTAGCTGGCTGACCTGGATAAATGACTCAACCTCTCTGAATCTCTGTTTCCTCATCTGTCAAATGAATGTGATATTTATCTCAATGTTGTTAGCATTAAATGAGGCAGCCTAGATCATGGCCTCACCCATAGTGGGAAACCCCCTAATTGGAGCTAGTATTAAATTTTTATAGAACATTGTTCTCCATGAAGCCTCCATAGGTTCCCAGAGATGACATCCAGTCATGGTGTGGGGCTTGACAGAGCACAGTCTGGGGCAATGGCCAGGGAGGGAAATCTGACAAGATCTACAACCTGAGGGCTCAGATGGTAAAGAATCTGGCTGCAATGCAGGAGACCCGGGTTTGATCCCTGGGTTGGGAAGATCCTCTGGAGAAGGAAATGACAACCTACTCCAGTGTTCTTGCCTGGAGAATCCCATGGACGGAGGAGCCTGGTGGGGTACAGTCCACAGGGTCACAGTCACATATGACTGAGTGACTAACACACATGAAATGACGAAGGTTGTATCCTCGGAAACAGCAACGCTACTTCCGGGGATGTTACTCTGGGCATGTCGAGTGGCTTCTAAAACCAGAGCTTTCCTACAGCCTTCTTTATAACAGCCAGGGGTCGGGAAGACCCCGAATGCTCAGCACCGAGGACTGGCTCTGTCTACTACGGTGTCCCATACGCTGGGATCTAAGAAAGAAGGGTCAACAAACTTCATGCACTGACTGGGGTGCTCTCCGGGGACGCTCTGAATGAAGCGTGTTAAAAAGCTAAACATAGAATCATGTGTACGTTAGGCTCCCATCTACATAAAAAAGATGAAAAAGCATATTTGCATATTTCACTAAATGAGCATAAAGTATCTCTGAAAAGACAGACCAGAAACTGGTAACCCTGGTTTTCCCCAGGAAGGAAGCTGGGTGGCAGGAACTCAGTGGGGGAACACTTTCTCTATAAACCCTTATGTAATTTTAAAATTTTGAAACATGATAATGTATTACTTTTTCAAATAAATAAGTAAAAACAAGTGACTCCCCCCACTTCCCTCCCCTTCTCAAAAGTCAAATACATCATAGCTTATACGATTTGTTCAGTCACTCAGTTCTTAGAAGTCAGGATTCAAACTGGGCTCCTGATCCTCAGGGCAGTGCTCTATCAATTACCACTCATTCATTCAACACAAATTTATTTATATAGCATTTATTCTACAACAGGAGCTGCCTTGTGGAGGGATAAATGGGGCAGAAAATAAACCCTGGTAAGAAAAGATGAAGGGGAGAATCAATTTCTTTCCATGTTCGCATCATGCGTCACAAACCATCCCAAAGGGCTGAGCCTAAAACATCCCCAAGAGTGGACAGAAACAACCCAGGTTCAAGCAGGCATCCACAGACCAATCCAATCTGGATTTTGCCATCTTGGGTTAAAAGCCCAGCTGTCCCAGATCTGAAGTTTTCAAGAGATGCCCCAAAACAAATCCAGATCTATTAAAATGTTTAAATCACTCGATGTGCAAGAGTTGGCAACTAATTCACCAGGCGGACTAACACCTTAGGGGCCTCCCATAACCCTTCCCAGCTGGGATGGGAAGGGTTTCCAGTAGTAAAGAATCTGCCTGCCAATACAGGGCTGCAAGAGAGCCATGGGTCAGTCGGGAAGATCCCCTGGAATAGGAAATGGCAACCCGCTCCAGTATTCTTGCCTGGACAATCCCATGGACAGAGGAGCCTGGTGGGTTACAGTCCATAAAGTCACAAAGTCGGACTCAACTAAAGCAACTTAGCATGCATATGGGTCTGTGATCTTTATTTTATCCCATCATAGCTATGACCACCAGCCTTCTCACACTTTTTACCCAGAGCCTAATTAGAGTATAACATAAGCCCGCACTACCCAGCCACTGTGGCCTTGGATAAGTAACTTCCCTTCCTAAGATCCATTGATTTCTCAGCTAAGTAAGAGACTTGCCAATGGCCATGGTAACCGCTCAGCATTGCCAGCCATGTGTTCAACCCCTACCCTGTGAGGCCCACATAACTAGGCCCCTTTGACAGACCACGAGGGGGATTAGACCCTGACACAGTGCAAACGCAGAACCAGCCCTCGGCCTTGTCATCTCCCACTTGCCGTATCATCTAATTGGTCAACCTCTTAACTAACCGGCTCTCTCTCTTATCTCACCCTTACTCCATCATTGCTTCCTCAGTGAAGCCACAAGCACCCTCTCCTCCCTTCTATACTACATACACACCCAGATACACTCTTCAAACAGGGCCAGTCAGCAGCCCTTGAGATTTCACTAAAAGAAACACATAGCAAACAGCCTGCTAAGCCAACCTAGGAAACCAGATCTGAGCTACCTGGCACCCGAACGTTTTTAAGAACAGCGGGACCATTTTCCAGATCAATTGCTTCCCATGACGATTTTCCTCTTGTTGGTGCTGGTAGGAATATACTAACCATCATCAGAGGCTGGCCCAGATGGTGGGGTAATGCTGAGCCTCTGTGAGCAACTATCATCTCAGTCCATTTCTGCCCTAAACCAATGAGGCAGTTTTTATTATTTTCATTTTGCAGAGGAAGAAACTGAAGCCTGGGCATTAACTTGCCCAAAGTCAGAAGACTAGTTAAGTGGGACCAAAAGTCAAATCCCACCTGATTCCACGACCTGAACCCCCAACCCTCCATTTTAACAGGTCTGCCACAGGCCCACCTCCCATACTTCCCTTCTCAACCATCGCCAACAGCCTCTTACCCGGTTCAGGCAGCCCGTGAGCTCTGTCCCTTACAGGAAGGAGGTTTTTGTTTCTTCATAGTCCCTTCAAGAGAGCTGAAGTCATTGCGCTTGTTTACTTGTTCAGTCTGACTGGCCCTGAGGGCACGTAAGTTCTGTAAGGACTTGGGAGAGCTGGCTGGACTCGCTCGCCCTCGTACCCTGCTATGAGCACAGTGCTATGCACATAAAAGATGCCCAGGAAATAAGGTTGAATATTGGGATGAAATGTGGACTTCCAGACCAGCAAGTGGAACAACCCTTCCATTTCTGAAAGTGTTAGTCGGTCAGTCATGTCCCACTCTTTGCAGCTCCATGCATCACAGCCCGCCAGGCTCCTCTGTCCATAGGATTCTCCAGGCAAGAATACTGGAGTGGGTAGCCATTCGCTCCTCCAAGGGATCGTCCCAACCCAGGGATCGAATCTGGGTCTCCCGCATTGCAGGCAGATTCTTTACCATTTGAGCCAAGCATACACAAGGGACCAGAAAAATACCCTTCCTTCTGCTTGAACTGGGGTCCACCTTAGCATCACTGGACCTAGGCCACGTGGGCAAAAAGTCCTGGGTCTGCCCGTTGGTCAATGGAACCTACAAGCACAGCAGAGGAAGGCGCCGGCTGCAGGACACGGCACACTTATTTGGATTAAGACCCACCTTTGCAACTGGTAGGAGACAAACAGCGGGAGACATTCTCACAAATAAGAAATGTTAGGAGTCAAGTTTGGACTATGGAAAAAGTTCAACAGGAAGAATGAGACAACTTTCTCAGTCCTCCGCTGGAAATCAGACGCAGACGGAAGAGTCTGGGAGTCCAAATTTGTGCAAGAATAAATATTGGCACAAACAGGATACAAGCGCCTGTTTCTCTCTGCTTCACAAGGTTGGCAAAATGTCCCCGGAACTCAGAGCACTGACAATCCTGATCCATCTAGAAATAATTATTTCATTCCAGCACCATCACCCAGGCCTGCCAACCACGATATAATCATCAGAAAAATCCCCTCCTGTGATATAAGTCAAACAAAACTGTGGGGAATAACCACACCTCTTATTTACTCCTCTCGAAGCCCCACTTTAAGTATCAAGTTTCTTGGAGTGCAAATTGTTTGGGTGTGGCCCATAAATGCCATCCAGAGTGATTCTGCAGTGCCTCCCAGATGATAAACTGAAAAGTCTAGACACCAGTGGTCGCAGAGACTGACCACGCATGATGTAATTGCTGACATGGAACATACATAAAACCCTGAGGGGTGACAGAGGGGTCAGAAGCTACTGTCTGGCAGCCAGCAGGAGTTTTCAGGGTGGGGAAATGTGCTCTAGAATAACATGTGTGATTTACTAAAAATTAGCTTCACTCTCTCATTGCAGGAACAAGATGGAGTGCTTTCTCATAAGAAAGGGAGACAAAGGGAAGGGGCTCTTCTCCTGTGTCATGGGGCCAAGTGCAAAGAGCGCTGGAGAGAGTCAGGAGCCTGAAGGGGCTCTTGGGATCTGATCATTTCAGGGAGGTCATGAGTTCAATTCAAGTTCATGTAACAACCACATGTTAGAAGGTCTGCTGTGTGCCACGATCTAAAACGGTTCGGGACAAGGAAGAATGGAGTATCTGCCCCCAAGGGGCTCAGGGGCTCACAGGAAATACCCAAAAGTCATACTATAAATGCACTATTACACCAACGGCTGTAACTGAAGATGGACGGTTGAGACAAGACCGAGGCAGAAAGATTAAATCGCCTTCTCCAGTTACAAAGAAAAGCTAATGAAAGGTCACCTGAAAAATACATGCTCTCCTTTTTCTTGTCTGTTTCTCTAAAGAATATGGGCACTGGACATTGGGAAGGAAATTTGGGGAAGAAAAAAAACAAGCTTTCATAGGTAAAGCTCAACAGGTACCCTTTTAAAATCTGGCAAGGATGGGACCAAATATTACGCTTTAATAAATATCTGTAAGCACCCATTATCCAGAGCACGAAGAAGAGCCAGATGTGGTCCAATCAGTATTAAAGAAAAGAGAAAAAAGGAACAGGAATTTGGTAATGATTAAAGAAAAACACAGGAAGGCCTAAAGCACTGATGGCAAACAACTCAATGCCTGCAGGGGCCCGAGGCAGAGAACACGCCCAGGCTTAGAGGCCCAGATGGGGCCACAGCAGACTAAGGAGGACCCTCAGTCTTCTTTCTATTTCTTAAAGAAAAGCTGGAAGCCCAGGTTTACATGTCAAATCTCCCAATTTTTAAATACTGGAGCAAATAATCTTTTTTTTTCTTTTTTCAAAACAGGACCCGAACCAAACAGGACATTTCTGATGCCCAAGTCTGGCCCCTGGGCTGCCAGTTTGAGGCCCTTTGCCTTAAGGAGTAGACTACAGAAAAAGAAAAACAAGTATAGTTCATAACTGCCAGGGCCAGAGGAATAATGAGGAAAGAGTGTGATGGTCACTCGGGAGGCCTGTAGGAAGATGAATCCAGTCCTGGGAAAAATAATCAAACCAGTAAAATAAAACTTCAGAGGCCTGTGGTAGACCACTCACTACTGACACCTGCACAACACTTTATATGGTCAGCTTTAGGGATCTGTGGGTTCTGAGCCCTTGAATACAGAGGACCAAGTATAAAGACTTGAGCATCCTTGGATTTCAGTCCAGGGAAGAGAGACCTTCTGCACCAGTTTCCTACAGATACCAAGGGATGACTAGTTTCTAAAGCTCATTTTCACATTCACCTCATCTGATCTCCCCAACATCTCTCAGAAGTAGGCATCACTATGACCCTTATTTTAGAAGTAAAGAGTTTCTGGTTCAGAGTCCAGAGAAGGAACTTGTCTCCGGTCCCACAGTTATGAAAGGGAGGACTTTCATAACTGAGTCCAACAGCACCAGGACTCAAGTCTGGGACGAGTACTTTTGCATAATTTCAAAGAGAAGAACTCCAGGCTATCCTGATGTACAGCCAGCCTTTACAACACCGGTCTAGCAAAAACTAATGTTCTCAACCAAGGGTGATCTTGCCCGCATCTCCTCTCGAGGGAGACATTCAGCAATGTCTGGAAGTATCTTGGCTGCTATACTGTGGGGAGGTGTGGAGGGTAACACAAGCATCTAGCCGATAGAGGTCAGGGATGCTGTTAAACATTCTACAGCACACAGGACAGCTTCCTATGACAAAGAACTATCCAGCCCCAAGTGTCAGTATGGATAAGGTTGAGACCCTGGTCAGACTCTAGTGCCTGGCTACTTAACTTGAGACCTGAGAATCAGCAGAATCAGCATCACTTGGGAGCTTGTTAAGACATTCAGGCCCCACCGCATGCCCACTGAATCAGATTCTGTGATTTAACAAGATCCCTGGGTGATCTGCATATACCTGGAGAAGTATAGCCCTAGACCAGGCTTCCCCGGCCATGTCGGCATTTCTGCACAGGAAGGAACCTTCGCAGGAGAGCAATCGCGCTATTTTGTAGACAGCAACAGTGAGCAATTGGCCCCAGGTCAGACTGCTTGCCCACGGCAATCTCTGATCTCAAATCCAGATCAATCCAGATCTCAAATCCCTGTCCTGCACTATCTCCGAGATGCTAGCCAGGACCAACATATGGCCTCTTTGTACAATTCTCTCCTCTGCAAAGTTGATACTGACCTTTTGGGGTGTCTTGGGGACTTTTCTGAAGCCTGAAAGGAATCGATTATCCTGCTGGCTGAGATTTTTTTAAATGATCTCAGAACACTGCATGGGATAACCATGTTCACCCACCACTTTTGCCGGCAGATATTTTACAATGAAAGTGGCCACGCAGCTGCCACAGTGGTGGACTCCAGTGACCAGCAAGTAGCAGAGTTCTCCAAAATGACTGCGCCAGCTGACGTGGTCTCCCCCAACGACACCTGCGGAATAATGCTGAACCCGTTCCAGAGGAGTATTTAGAATTTAACGACAAGCGTAAAAGGCTTTACACGGAGGATTTACCCAGCTGAGGTCATGAGCAGGTTGTAACAGGGTTTGAGGCAGCTTAGTTCAGAATAATACAGATGCACATCAGAGTCCTTGCTGGATTTTTGCCCCCAGTCCTCGGGAAGAAGAGGAAAACAAATTCCTTCACGTATTCTCCCAGGCTCAGCTAAATGGACATATAGTCTAGTTCCTGAATGGCCAAGGCAGTCCCAAGCGGTCCCTTAATCCTAGTATTTGCTAGAAACAACCGTTGTCACAGATGCCTTCAACAAAACACAGGACTCGGCCTGCGTCCAGAAGAGCCAGCAAAGTTGAATAAAGTTCTGTAACAAATGAGGAGAAAAGCAAGAAACTGGAGGTGTTGCTGGTGCCTGGTGGCCAGCTAACGTGAAACCAGAGCACTGATGAGTAGTGAGAGAAATCTCATATTTACCCCCCAAAATTAAGGCGAGGTGTACTTAGAATTAGAAGTAAGTACATGTTTTTTGGAGCCTATGATTATATGCAAAATAAATCATACAAATAATTATGAGAGGCTGTTTGCGCACTGGCAGGGGTAGATGTTGACCTGGTTTTTCCAGAGGCCATGGTCAAGAGAGAGAGGGATCTTAGCGTGAGTCCCATGGCTCTCCAGGACCCTCTGGGCACAGTTCACCCATAAGCGCAACAGGGCTAGGAAGAGGGTGAGGCGAGTGAGGTACCTCTCTCGGGGCCACGCCCTTGACGGCTCACTCACCTCACCCTAATGCGTGCGTGCGTGCGTGTGTGCGTGCGTGCGTGTGTGCGTGCGTGCGTGTGTGCTCAGTTGCTTCAGCTTTGTCCAACTCTTTGCGACCCTACAGACTGTAACCAGCTAGGCGCCTGTGCCCATGGGGATTTTCCAGGCAAGAATACTGGAGTGGGTTGCCATTTCCTCCTCCAGGGGACCTTCCCAACCCAGGGATGGAGCCTGCGTCTCCCGTGGCTCCTGCATGCAGGCGGATTCTTAATTGCTGAGCCACCAGGGAAGACCCCAGCTCACTCTAGACCTAGCCTCAAAGCATACACACCACCTGCTTCCAAAAAGATCACTCATATTTTTGACTGAAAGCTTACACAGAGTAAAGGTGGTTGATTTTCATTTTAAACCTAACCTTTAACTACAGAGAAAAATGAGCAAGCCATGACCCATCCCCAAAACCTCACAGAGCAGTCCTCACATTTCTGACAAAGAACTCAGGTAACTGACTTGCTCTCCAATCAGCACAGAGCCAGCTAAACCGGGCTGCTGGCTTTTGCTTCATAACGAAGCCAGTTTATAATAATATCATTTATTATCCTGCTACAGAAATGGAATATTTTTAAAAGGGAGGAGACAGAGAATGTCCTCCACACATTTGAAGAATATTTAAAAAGCCCCCAAATCACCAGAATATGTTAGGAGTTGGAACTATCAGAGGAGGGGGGGGAAGTCAGCTTAAATTTAATAGACCATTTAAATTCCTAGTTGACAGCAATTAAAGAGCAAGCAGTATTTCTTTAAACGGCTGCTAGACAGAACTTAATCCAATTTAGGTAATCACTAACCTTTACTATTTCTTCTTCTCTCTCTGTCTAAATGGAATCCAAGGACTGATCTACAAAGGTCATAAACTGGCAAAGCATAAGAAGAGAATATTTAAAGAGAGAGAGACTGGGTGACTATTACCTCAAAGAGTCAAGTCCAATTAAAATGGAAACAAGTCTGGGGCTCCCTAATTTAAATTGACTATAACCTGGGGCTTCTAAGGAGGCTTCTTCACAGCAGAAGCCAGGCCAAGAGAGGTGGCAGTACTTCCTCCCGCATTCTCCCGTTTCAGCACCTGTTGGGCAGGCTGATCACCAGGTCCTGCCCACCAAGGCGACAGCCAGCCCCTGCCAGACCAGCACCAGTAATTCTTATAGTCACAGTACCTTCTGGGCATCTCTCCTTCTTCCATGGAATAACTACTCTCAGAATTACCCAGATTGTCCCTTCAGTTCCTCCAGTGTTCACCCAGCCCCTGTCCTCTCATTTTAATGCGACCACACTGCTCTGATACAGAAACTTCCATGTGAACAACTAGGACCTTCTTGAGATCCTGGGATCCTAGGTTTCTTCAAGGAAGGCCTTCAAGGACACATATCAGAATATACTAGAAAGAACAAGGGGCTTGAGTTAATAGCTGTGTGACATCAGGAAAGTAATTAACCTCTCTGAGTCTTTGTTTTTCACATCTTAAAATAGGGAAAAGGATATCTACTTGCTTGATTGTTGAGAGGTTCAAATAACATTACCATGACTGTACCTAGCCCACAGTAACTGCCCAGTAAATAAGTTGGCTCCTTAACTGTACATGTTTTAAGGTAAACCTTGAATCTCCAGCCCCTGCCCAAACCATGAATTAAGTTTACCACTGATGCCCCATCATTGCTTAGCTTTACTCAACCTTCTTCTTAGCTCCCAAGGGCTCTTCCCTTGTAAAACAGTACCTTCTGCTCACCAGGTACCACTGTCTCTGTTCCCAAATTATTAAACTCATAGCCTATACAAAACTCACAAAATATTTTATTCCCAACACTCAGCCACTGAAATATTAATTTATAATAAACGGTTAACAAATGGTAGTTTCTATAAGCATTGCTTTTAGCAAGAATTTAGTTTCACATATTTAGAGGCAATCTGGGGAACAAACTTTAAATGATGAACACATCACAGTAGAGATCTTTCAGAAGGCCTCACACTATTTCTCACATCAATTCTGTATCAATCTATATCTGCCAAAAAAAAAAAAAGGTAGACATGAAAAAAGGCTATAATTCAAGTTTCTGTGTATTCTACATGTACAAGGGCAGTACAAAAGGAATGACCACAGGGGACTATTCACATGCACACCTACAAATTCCCTAGGATAGAGAACACATTAAGAAATCCACAAAGTCCTTATTGATTTCAATTCGACAGATGAATGGTCAAAATACTGCACGTACATTGTTAATAAACAACGTGAAGATTATGACATTAGGCCTGGATCCCCAGAATAAAATTTTCAAATACCAGTGCGATGGTTTTTAAAGATAAGACGAGGATTCCTCCCCACCCCACCCCCCGCCCCC